>JAVJIF010020396.1:0-66941 GCA_038442645.1 Agave tequilana | reverse complement strand
TATAGTCAAATGTGATGCAACAGGAGAAACCCTTTCGATGAGCCCAATAGCCCAAGGCATTCAACATACGGGCGTTTGGGCCATTCACTTCAAAGGAGGAACCAAAAGTGAAGTTTATGCCCTCATGATAATGAGGGCAAACCAAGGCCCATGGTGTGTGAAAATTACATCAGCTTGGCAAATTCTGATGGGCTAGATAAGGCCTATTAGTACTTTGATTGCCCAACTCAATGCAATGCCTTTTATTTTACTTTCGGTATTGTACTTTCAAGAAACCGAAGTGTATAGTGCAATACAAAAAATGAATAGGGCAAATTCTCCGCCTTTCCCTGCTATGGCGGCTAGGGTTCTGATTGGGAACCACCCGAACCAACGTCCCCTTGAGCCACCTCTAGTGGCCACTGTAACCCCCCGATCCTGATGCACGTCTCACAGTATCAGTACTTGATAAGGAGTATACAGTTGATTTGATCTTCCTGATAGTTAAATTGAGTCGGTTTCAGTTTCAGATATTATTTTTCAATATTTCAGATTTTTCAAAATTTTTTTCTAGATTATTTTGGAATATCTCTGAAGTCGGTGTGCACCGATACGATAATCAGCTCTACGATTTTTTAAGTCACAAATGGAGTTGAGTTTCTGAAATTTGGTTTCGTATTGTTCTTCAAAATTATATTTTCTACTTAATGTATTTTTGAGGATTTTTTTTGAATTTATCAAAAATCCGGCCAATCTAGTGTCCACCAATGTCACCGATCGTTTCCAGGATTTTTAGTTTGCAAATCAGACAAAATTTCTTGAATCTGATTTCATGGCGCTCCTCTGTGTAATATTTTCTATTTTGTAAAATTTTTGGGAACCGTTTGAAACTGTTCAAATTTTCACCCAATTAAAATAATACGAAATAATTCATTTCTTTTTCTTTCTTTCTTTCTTTCTTTCTTCCTTCTTCTTCACCCTTCATCTACAGACTTCTCCACCGCCTTTCCACTGACTTACCCACCGTCTCGTCACTCTATCTCTCTATCTCTCCCTCATTCTCACTCTCTCTCTCAACTCTCCCTCTCTAACTCTGACTTTTTCTGAATCTCTCTCTAATTACAAAATTTTATCTCTCTCCCCCTCACCCAAAATCCAGTCGGTTCACCCCATGCCGACCTCCTCTCCGGTGAAGCCACCATCTCTGGCCATCTTCACGACGGATGGCTGACCCCCCAACAGACGCACTACCTCCTCCTTTTCCCCAAGCTTCATCACCAAAATCCACCAATTCCACTTCCTCCTCCTTCCTCAATTCACGGCCAAATTCATCGTCACCACCATCAAATCCACCACCTCTCTTCCTACATCATCAAGGCCGGCCACCTCTACAACCAGCACCATCACCAATTTCATCAACACCCATCACCACCAACATCTCCACCACCTACACCATCAATACCCTATCTCTACCACTGCCACCATCTTCACAATCACCTCACTCACTCTCCTCCACCCAATTATCGCCGCGCTGCCCTCCACGTCTAATCGCCGGCGCCGCTCTCAAGGCCGCGCGGCTGCGCCGGCGGCCATGCCCAGGGCACTGCCCTGCTCTCTTCTCTCCTTCTCTCTTATTCTCTCTCTTTCCCTTCTATTGGATCCAATTAACCAAAACCTATAAACCCATTTACCCAATAATCTATTTACAACTTAAATTATTGGGTTTGGGGCATTGGATCTAAACTCGACACAATAACAACTCAAACTCACATAAAAAATCATTTTACAGAAACCCCTGGCCATTTAAAATATTTACAATTTAGATCCTTTATTTACATATTTAACCATATTTCTATGATTTTAGTGTTGGATTATATCTGGAGAATCCGAAGTCCGATCTGGATAATTCTAGAGCCGTTGCGATTGTAGGAAGACGAACTACATTCTGTGATAGCTTTGTCGGTGTTTTTCTTTTGTAAATAATATTTTATCTTGTTAAAAAAACTGATTGATTTAATAAATAAAGCATGAAATATCGGTAAAATATTGTAAATATTAATTATTAAATTGTAATTAATGATAAACCACTATAATTAGAATATGCATGACTACTCCTTAAACATGTTCAATAGAATATAAAAAATTGAATAAATAAAAGAAATTGATAAAGAAAATTTAGGTTTATAAATAAATTGATAATTGAAATATGGTAATGGAGATAATTGCATTTAGTTACTTTGAGGTATCAATTAGGTTAACAATATGGAAATCATTATACTAGTTAAGGCATGCGTTCATTGTGTTCATAGGCACTCACGTCACATGTACATGTATCACCGCTACAAGGAGACTATGTTACACTGAATGCTATTATTTTACGTGCTTGTGTTATTATTACACGGATACACTAGTACAACGAACACTGTTATTCATGTAGTTGTATCATTTTTACACGGACACTTCCGTATACTGAACACTCTTATATCATATAGGTACTTGTTATATTGGATACTTGTTACACCAGATACTATTATCATTGTTACATGGGTTTCACATGTATTCATGCCCTAAATGTTCCTGTATCCCTGTTGCATGGCTCACTGTTCTTGTTACCTGGATTTCTGTTATTTGAATATCATATTTGATACCTAGATTACTGTTATTTGAATATTCATGTCCTCCTGTTACATTGTATGTATACATGTTCATGTAACAGCATTACTGATAAAAATCCTGTTAACTTGTTACATGTTATAAATATTATTAACACACTAACATACTTGTATTCTGGCATACCAGTTATTAGTACAACCAAGCTAGTGTCTGACGGAACTGAAAATACACTTAGAAGGGGGTGAATAGGTGTAATGCTAATCTAATGATCAATAAGGAATTAAAAACTTAATGCAACACACTTAGTGTAACCAACGAGTGTAGCCGAATTCCGGTGAAGGGCTCTGGACTAACTCCTCTGAATTCCTCGAAATAAAAGTTGAGGTGCTATGTAAAGCTCTCTGGTTAAACACAAGTATGGGCACACACAAACAACACAAGCATGTATATGATATGACAATATGAATCAATACACAATGTAAGAGAGAGAGTAAGAGAAAGTGGATCAAACACAAACACTGAGATATGTTTCGAGGTTCGAGCACACAGCTCTACGTCCCCGCCTTCACACAGAAGGATTTTCACTAACTCATCCACACAGGACTTCCCACATAGGGAACCTCCATTGAGGATTTGGGGCAAATATAATTGGGAGTACACAACTCCTCTCTCCAACAAATACAACCTCTACACTTAGAGGCAAGGCACAACTCAAATCACCTCTACACTTAAAAGGATAGGCACTAAGCCAAACAACAAATCAACCTCTCACTAGAGGGATTAGGCTCAAAGCCAACACCAACAACAATCACCTCACACTTGAGGGATTTCAATACAAACTCTACCTCTCACTAGAGGGAGCTAAATACCACTTCCACAATCACCTCACACTTGAGGGATATCACTCAATTACCTCTCACTAGAGGGATATCACAATCAATGGAAGGTTTACAACTTGGTGGTCTATCTTAACCATAAACCAATTTTCTCACTAAAACAAAGATCCTATAGATAGGATAGATAGATAAGCTCAAGTGTGAGAAATAAAGAGTTTAGAAATCAAAATCACAAAGAAAAAACTCTTGAGAAAAACTTCTAGAATGAATATAAAGTGAAGATAAAAAACAATCCCAAAGACTTTCTTTTTTTTTGAATTTTCCAACCCTTTTTAAAACAAATAAAGATCAAATCTTTAAGCTTTAAAACTCTTTTGAAAACTTGTATTAAAACACTTGTAAAGGTGAGAAATTAGCTCTTAAAATTCTTATCCAAAAAAATCAAGAAATGAGGTGTTTATACCCTCATTTCAAATCTGCCCGTTGTTAGCTGAAAAGGGCCAATTTGCTCTTCTGGTCGACCGGCTAACGGTCACATTTTTAACCGTTGAGCCCAGCGTTCGACCGAGCCTGGATCCATAGAGCAACGACTCTCTGGCCAGTCGACCGCCCGATCGACCGAGTTGATACAGAGAGCAGAGCTCTCTGCCGGTCGACTGGGTCGGTCGACTGGGGCCATTTCCAGAGAGCAGAGGCTCTCTGGCGGTTGACCGTTCCGGTTGATCGGCCCAACAGCCTGGCTACGTGCACGTTCTGTGCACGTTGGTCGACCGGCCCGTTCGACCGCCCACTGCTACGGTCGACCGGTCTGTCGACCGGCAGTCAGCAGTCCAGCCTAATATATGTCTTAAAAACTTGGGTTTTTATTATCAATTAAATCCCATAAAAGCACATAAATTTCACAAAAATCAGTTCATATTATATCTTTGAAATACAAACATGTGTGACAAAAATTCAACACATATTTCAAACTTTTTGAACCATTTTGTGACATGAAAAATTTGCCTTAACCAAAAACGGTATTTTCTAGAAACCAAACTTCTAAAGGAAAATACAGTTTTCTATAAACTTGTATAAATACAAAAACATGATCTTGAAATAACTTTGAAGCATATAGTATATGAATAGAACCCAATATACATGAAAGGTATTATATCTATGGTTTTGACATTAAATCCAAAAATAAGTTTTGTCTAAATACAAAACTCTAAACTCATGAAGTAGACTATCAAAATAAGTTTTTCTAAGTATATGAAGCATAGATGCATATAGATCAAATGTAATATACATTAAACCATGTAAACTTGTTTTGATTCTATCTATTCATAAAAACTAAGATCGGTTAAACCGAAAATCAAAACCAAAACCAAAATATGAAACGTGTGTGTGTGTTGTGAACTTGAGCATATCACACTATCTAATCTTTACAATAGATCTAAACAAAATCTTAACTAAACAAACGAAGCCTTATTGTCTCCAAGCCAACTCGATCCAAACGCGATCCAACGAGCTTGACTCCAATCGAGTGCTAGATGTGAACTTGACGCTTGAGCTCTTGAATCACCATGTGAAAACTCTAAAACACTTTTGTTGAAGCTAATCACTTACTAATATCTTGATCAAATATCTGAAACTAAATATCACAAGATTATTAGTAAACTATAACTACATGAGTTAATCATTATCAAAACTAGAGTGGAAGGCCTTTGGGCCAACAGGAACATGTGTAGAACTAAGTGCAACACGGAGCAAAGTACCACATCACACCTATATGTGGTGGGGATCACCTCTTGAAACCGTGGGGGTCACCTTTAGAATCCTCACTCCACCCGGTGTTGGGTGACGAGGATGTCTCTGGTGCTCTTATTATATGTTGTTACTCACCAGACTCAGTATTCTTGTTATCCTGTTAGAAGAGAAGCGAACCTCGCGTTGTTTAATTTTGCGTCTAGGAGGTAAAGCCTCAGAAACGCGAGCCGCTTTAGCTCTGCATTTTGGTATCCAAACGCAGAGTCGTGCGTCTGATGCGGTTCAAAAGAGACGCAGGCATGAGTCTTGCGTCCAGTATCTGCTGGATAGGTGGCTTTTCAGTTTCTTACATCTATTGTCGACGTGCACGTCACCTTTGTCGACGTTTAGCATTCCAGTTACGCTTCACGGGTTGTTGGGAACCCCTAGTAACCTGGAGCTGAGGATGAGGAAGGGCGTGGTAAGATTGGCCTTCAATGACATCAGGTTTCGTGGGAGACATTGACATGGACCACGCGCGCGATGCGGCCAGAAATGGCGCTGTCTGCGTAGGCCATCTTTAGGAAAGTCACCGAAGGGACTTGAGAGCGGACAACTGAGGAGACCCTACCGTACTGCCTGCCACCCTAGGGCTCTTAGAGTCAGAAGAGAGGAACTCTTCATACTTTGCCTGGTTGAATTCCATAACAAGTGACTCGACTGTTTTTCCCATGAAGGTGACGTCACCTTGCGCGAAACTTGCTCATCAGTAGAGAAAGTTGTCTCGAGCGGAGTCACCATCTCTTGCCATCTCTTGTTTCCTCAAAAAAATTGATTGGCACGTGTAAATTCTTTATTTAATTGTAAAGAAAATTACAGCAGATCAATAATCCGATTACAAAAGAGGGGAGAATGGTTGGATCTCCTCTTTTTTAAAGCTGGGTTCTTTGTGCAGCGATGAAAAGTGAATCTTGTTTTTCGTTGACTGGATGAACGTCAAACTCTTCTGAAAATCTTCTCCTTGGATCACGAACGGAGTAGCACAGCTCCTATCTAATGAAATCTCAAAGAGACATGGGCAAAAGGTTGGACTCAACAAGTTGGTAGAAGAGGTTTACTCTTTTATCGATATTTCTCAGCTGAAAATTCTTACACCTTCAATAGCAAACTGAGTGATCGGTCACATATATTGCATATATATTATCACATTACCATGTTTATTATCTAATAAATCAAATTAATAAGTCTTATTTTTTTTTATAAAATGCTGGCCCATTGCTAAAGGAAAGGGAAAAGAAACGAGCCCAAAAGCCCATCAAATTCTGAGTTAATTTAGAATTAATTTAAAATCAGAAAATCAGGGTAGATCATGACAAATCAGAGAGGTTAAAAGCTGGTTAAAATAAATCTTTCCAAATCAATTGGTTAAAGCTAAAGATCAAAGCTGTTTCGTCAAGTTCTAGAGCTGAAATGGGAAAACCGATAAAGGGGGATCACCAAGCGTAGGAGTTTCTCCAACCAGGTGTGGCCACCTGGCCACACCATGGCCGCGAAAACGCGGCCAAAATCGCGTTTCCACAGCTTGGTTGAAGTGGTTGAGGGAGCATTTGCTCCCCCTATCTTCGTACGCCTTCCCCTATTTGGTTTTTGCCTAAAAAATTCTACATTTTTCAGAGAAAAAGGGACCGAAAATTAGTTTAAGTTTTTCTCTTTACTTTTGGGCTTTAGGTTCTTTGTTAGATAGCATAGAGAAGTTGTATCTCTATTTTCTAATTTATAGTTCAGTTCAAATACCAGTGAGAGAGAGGAATAGAGTGATTGTAATCTGAAGATTGAAGTGACATCAATAAAGGATCAAACTTTCTCTTCTTCTACTCCAATTCACGAGTATGTCTTGTTTTATTTACATGTCTTATTTTATATCATTCATGAGTAGCAAAACTTGTTTTCTGGTCTCACTAGTGTCCCTCTCTTCGATCCCTATTGTTTTGAACAATTTTTGATGTAAAGAACCCAACGGAATCATATGTATGCCTTAAACTAAGCCTTTCTTCTTTGAAAGTGTTCTTAAAGGCACATAAGGATGGGTTTGAATTTCTAAACTTTTATTTCTTTTAAAATATCACTTGAACTTGCTTTTATTTCATAGTTGAAAGAAAACTTGATGATTTAACATTCAGTTTAAGAGGATTTCTTAAGAAAAAGAGTTAAACTTTTCTAAACAATCTTATTTGCTTTGCTTAAGACTTTCGAAACTTTAGATTAAGTTTTGCCTATGATCAAGTTGAGGTACTAAGAATTTTAAGAGAAGAACACATCGTTGAGTAGTAAGATAGTGAGCCCAGATCTTCTTCCTATATTAAAATCAACAAAACACTCTTCAAGCTTTTTAAAGATCACCTTTTCCAAAGCCTTTTCCAAGTTTTAAATTTTTTTTAAAATCACTTCCCTTCTCTCCATTCTCCTTTTCAATATAAAAAAAAAGAAAGAAAAATACAAACACCATTCTTTGTTATTTAACAATTCATCAAAAAGCTTCTATCGCATTCCTCATCGTGGACTCGTTAGCCTAAAGCTAGACGGTAATTTTCATTGCTCTTTCATTTTACAATCAAAATTTTGGCACTGGTGCAGGGAGGGAACGGTGTAATTGTTTTCTAATAAGTTTGGTGTTTTATTTCAGGGACGTCAAGATTCAGATTTAGCACTCAAGCTTTGCAGGAGAAGACTTGTTAGTCTGTGCCCCTACTCTAGAAGTAGGAAATAGACTTTCAAGAAATTACAGCGCAAAAGTTTGAAATTTTTGGACTACTAAAAAATCTTTTTTGCAGGACTTATTGCTTTGCAAAAATAAAGTTTTTTGTGCATTATTTTTGCTATATCTGATGTTCACACTCTCTATTTTTAATCCAACGTAATCTGATTGATTGCTAATTGCTTAAAAAATGTTTAGATTTGCATTATAGGCATTTGTCTAATTACGTTTCTTTTACGATTACTGTTGAAGATAGCTAGAGACAAGGTACGTACGCATAGCATATAGTTAGGAAACATTCTTGGGTGATATTTGCTTGTGAATGTTACTTTTTATATCTTGCACACTCTGCACAATCAATTTTAAGAGCAAAACCCAAATCAAGATAAGGTGGGGAAGCCATTATCCTTCCTTAGGCCACAAACCATCTCCAAGCACGCACAGTCTAATCCTAATTTAAAATCTGATAGACGTTGGCCCTAGAGACATCTCGAACTCATTAGGAGATTATCCTAAGGGGAAGGTGTTAGAATTTGACTCCTGCCAAATCAGTGTTTAAGGAAAAAGATTAAGGGACGAAACCCCGAAGGCTGGTGGTTTGGCTTAGTTAGGCCCGTCGCTTTGCGCAGATACCTCCCACCAATCTTGCCCTGATCTGGATGATTAGTTTGTAGTCAAAGTATGCATTATACCTTTTATGGACAATCAACCAGTTAGGAGTTGTCTAGGTCAAGGTTACCTTAGACTAGGCTTGGTTATTTTCTCTTGTTGACTATTTGTGAACTTGTTTGTGATTGTATTTGTGTATGCAAGTGTGGTCAAGAGACCCTAATTCATCTAGGTTAACTAGAAACACATCACCTCCCAAGTTTGAACCTAGACCAAATTCGGTTATGGCTCAACCGACATCTTTGCAGGATAGGTTCTCTCCCATTAGAACCTCACTTCCGTCTTGCATCCAACTTCCATCGGTTGGTGAACATAATTTTGAGATCAAGCCTCAGTTCATCAACACACTTCCCATGTTTTATGGCTTAGAGTCTGAGAATGCTTATTTCTTCATAAGAGAGTTTGAGGAAGTATGCTTATTGATGAAAATCCCATACCTTGTAGATGGTGCTATTAGGTTGAGATTTGTCCCATTCGCTTTTAAGGACTTAACCAAGAAATAGCTTTATAGCTTAGCAGTCGACTTTATCAAATCCTGGGATGATTTTATCAAGGTCTTCTTGAAGAAATCTATCCAATTCATAAGACCGCTCTTGTCAGGAAGAACATTTTGCAGTTTAAGTAAGAACCTAGCGAACCATTTTAGAGGTAGTTTGAACGCTTTAAAGACCTCCTCGTCCAATGTCCTCATCATGGAATAGAGAAATGGTGACAATGCCAAATTTTTTATGACGGTTTAGACTACTCAACCAAGTCCCTTTTAGAAACTTGTACCAAGGGGGATTCTTTCAGAAGGATGAGAATGAAGGATGAGATTTATATGAGAATCTAGCTGAAAAGACTATCCAATGGGAACCAACTAGTGAAAACTCAAAGAATTCAAACTCCATCTCTTCAAAGGAGGTCTCCATTCAATTGGATCATCCATAGCTAACGAGGCTAAGTTAGCTAACCTAGCGAGAAGACTGGAAGCTTTAGAAACTAAGAAACCAAGTCTAGTCAATCAAGTTAGCCCAAACCAATTCTCAACTCCTAACTGTACTTACTGTCAAGCCATGAATCATGTGTTTGAGAAGTGTCCTGTGTTTCAAGCTCTGTACGGTGGGAGAAATCATAATTGCAAAATTCTTTTAATTAAATAGAAGATTACAACGGATACAATCTGATTACAAAAGAGAGGGAATCTCAGGATTGATTCTCCTCTTATTTAATGCTGGATTCTTCATGTGGCGGTGGAGATTGAGTCTTATTCTCCGTTGATCGGCCAAACGTCAAGTTTCTCTTGTGGATCCTCTTTTTGGATCTACTGGTGGAGTAGCACGGCTCCTATCAGTAATAAAATCTCAAAGAGATTTAAAGAACTTGAACTTAGCAAGTTAACAGAAAGAGTTGAACTCTTCTTAGGCTACAAGAGCTTCGAGGTCGAACTCTGCTGAGGTAGCTCTCCTCTTCTACCCATGGCTTCTTGGATTCTTCCATCAGGACTCTCCTCCTCAGCCCTTTTAGAAGAGGTCCCCTTCCCCTGAGCTTTTTTTTCAGAGTTGTCTCCTTCCAAAAAATCCCCTTCTCCTCTAGCTATTCGTAGCTATTTATAGAGGAATTGGGGTGTAACCAACCCCTTAAATCTCTCTATAATGGGGAGTTATTCCCCATTATGTGGAGAGAAAATGGGTGTAATTGATCAAGTTTGTGGCTGTCAGTTATAGCAAAAAAGCGGGTCTCGCGCTGGACGCGGACTTTACTTTGATGTTGAGACGCGGTGCTCACAGGCTCGCGTCTGTGTTAGAACGCGGAGTTGCTCAGGCTCGTGTTTAAGTTGAAACGCGACCTTCACGTCTGACGACTTTCACGTCTGACAAAGGATGCGAGGTCCGCGTCTGGCGACCTCCGCGACAGAGGTTGAAATGCGACCTCCGCGTCTGGCAGAGGATGCGAGGTCTGCGTCTGGCATTGGAACACAAGATCTGCATTTGGTGACCTCCGCGTCAGAGGCTAGAACGTGGGTCCGTATCTGGCATTGGAACGCGACCTCCGCATCAGAGGCTGGAATGCGGGGTCTGCGTCTGGGAGATTCGCGTCTGAAGCTTTGTCCATAGTTATTTTTTGATAGCCTATCGAACTCCCTCCAAAGTTTTCGAAACTTCGCGGTTGACTTAGACGGATTTCGAAATACTTTGGACTTTGATTGGATCTAGGCTTCCTGTAATCGGACTGGAATTCTTCTGAGAGGCAGTCTCGAGCTTGATCTTGTCTAGATTCTGGTCTTCGTGAGTGTACTATTGAACTGCTTGAAGCCTCCAAGAAAGATCGTTATAATTTGATTGTCGGTGTATTGTTGAATTGGTGGAGTTGTCCATTGCCTTTGTCAGTGTATTGTTGAACTGATTGTAGTAGCAGATGCATACTCTTTGCATTAGGGGGAGAGAGGACGCAGCTCTCACAGACGCGGTTCTGGCACACTGATCAAGTGGAGACGCGAACGTCACTAAAGTTGAGACGCGTTTCTCAATTGTTGTAGAGATGTGGTTCTCAATTGCTGTAGAGATGCAACCTTTACTTACTATTGAGATGCGACTCTTAAGTTCGTTAAGACGCGGCTCTGTGCTTGAGACGCGAAGATCACGCTCAAAGCTTCTTTGAAAGGGTTTTAATTGACAGAGGTGTGATATTAACTTAGCAAATTAAATAACTCTATTGGGAAAATTTGAGAAGGTTACTGTCAGAGGTGTGATGTTAACTTGACAGTGAGATCTGTACTTGTGTTTTGAACAAGTTTTGTGGACTTACTATTCTATTGATGAGAATAACAAGTAGAGTTTAATTCGCTAGGGATTTATGCCATAGTCTATCGTCAGAGGTTTAGTGTTAACATGACTAGAACTCTGCTGAGAATGAAAGTTTGTCGTTAGAGGTGTGATATTAACATAACAACGATTGATTTTGCGATCTACGCAATTTAAGTGGACCTGTCATTCTATTGAAAATAACGACAAGTGGGATTAGATTTGTTGAAGATCCATGGAGATTTTTACCGTCAGAGGTGTAATGTTAACGTGACGGGTTTGGCTTTGCAATTTGAGCAAATTGAATTGTCAGAGGTGTGATATTAACTTGACAAAGATGTGTGCGAAAGGTGTGATATTAACTTAGTAGTACAAAAGTCTCATTTTCACTGAGAAATTGAGAGAAGATCATTGTCATAGGTGTAATGTTAACTTAACAATGAAATACATGCTAGAGGTGTGATGTTTAACTTAGCATTGAAAGATCTCGTTTTCATAGAGAAAATCGAGGAGATCACTGTCATAGGTGTAATGTTAACTTAATAGCGATTGATTTTGCGTTATGAGCAACTTTGGTCAGAAGTGTAGTATTAACTTGACCGAGAGATTCTGCGATTTGCGTAATTTGGTGGACTCGCCATCTTATTGAAGAGGACTGACAAGTTGAAATTTTGGTCAGAGGTGTGATGTTAACTTGACCTGGATTTATCTTGCGATTGGAGCAAATTTGGTCAGGAGTGTGATGTTAACTTGACCGGAATTTGTCTACTATTAGTGGTGTGATTTTGAGCATAATAGTATTTTGAGTGGACTTGTCATTCTATTGAGGAGAATTGACTAGTTGAAGTTTTACCCCCTGGGATACATCAAAGTCTTACTGTCAGAGGTGTGATGTTAACATGACAGGTTCGATTTGTAATTATTCCGCAGGAGAAATTGAGGAAAATCACTGTTAGAGGTTTAATGTTAACTTAACAGTGAATATGCCAGAGGTATAATGTTAACTTGGCATGTTTGATCTGTGATTATAGTCACAGGCTTTTTGTGGTCCTACCATTCCATGGATGGGAATTGATAAGGGATTTTGGAGGGGAAGGCAGGATCAGGTCCCTCAAAGTTTTTAGCAAACCTTCAGCTATCAACGGATTTGATGTGCCTTTACCAACTACCGTTTGAGTTGGGCTAGCCATGTTATTCCCCTCAGCATGATGAGTTGTCGAGAATTTTTTCGCTAGGCTTAAAAGTCAACTTTTTCCTCTATCTTTAGCCGTCGGAGGTGTCGGATTGTTGTTCCACAGATAACTTCTAAAATCTTGCTGAGATTAAAGAAGTATAAACTCCGCGGGGAACTTATAGGGAGATCAGCGTTCCCTTTGAGTACTTATTTGATCAGAGGTGTGGTGTTGAACTTGATCAAAGAAGAGCTTTGCGAGGTCGACCCATTTCTCGATAGAGCCAGCAAGAAGCTTCATGAACCATTCAAAGGTAACAAAGCCGGCAGGCTCGTTCTCTGCTGAAGAGACGTGAGTCTCGCGTTTTGGCACAAAGACGCGGGAGTCACGTTTTTTGAGAGGAGATGCGGATCTCGTATTACTGAACGTCGCGTTTGTGAGGTGAAACACGAGCCTCGCATTCTAATGTAGAAACGCGGGCTTTGCATTTAGTTATAGAAATGAGAGCTTCATGAGCTCCGCATTTTGATACAGAGACACGGGCCTCATGAGCTCCGCGTTTTGATACAGAGACGCGGGCCTCGCATTTTTGCTAAGAAACGCGGGCTTCACGTTCTGATAGAGAGATGAGGGCCTCGCGTTAAGGATCTGATATGTGAGTCTCGTGCTGCTCAGAAGAAACGTGGGCCTAAGCCCCGCATTCTGTATCTGCCGAACAGATGGCTTTTTTCAGCTTTTTCCATCTGTTGTCGACGTGTGTGGTGCCTTTATCGACGTTCAGCATTCCAGTTACGCTTCACGGGTTGTTGGGGACCCCCAGTAACCTGGAATTGAGGAATCTGGAGAGGAGAGGTATGGCGAGATGGGCCTTCATCTTCATTGGCCTCACGGGTCTCCTGGGAGACATTGACGCGGGCCACATGTGCTGTTGCAGCCACTTCTGTTTGATGACGACGAACGCGACGCGTTTGCCATCTCTCGGCATTCCGATTGAGTCGTAAATGTTGTTAGGAACCCCCAGCATCTGAACTAGCAGTGCCTTGATAGAAGGATGGCGGGAGATTAGTCTCCATTGCCATCTTGACCATGGGTCATGGCGCGGGTATCTGAAGAGACGTTGGGCCTGATCACGTTTCTCCATGGGAGACTCCCAAAGCTTTGGGGGAGTTTAACTTCTTTGGTCGAATTTGATCATAAGCGATTCGATTGTGGATCCAAGCATCCGACGTCATTTTGCGCCACTACTTTCTCGTTGATTGAGAACGACAAAGAATCCCCAGTGGAGTCGCCATCTTTTGTACGGTGGGAGAAGTTTTCCTTGTAAAATTTCCTTGAATCAAATGAAAGATTACAGCGGATTAACACTCCGACTACAAGGGAGGGGAGATGTTTAGACTTGAATCTCTCCTTTGTTTAATGCTGGGTTCTTCACGTGGCGGTGGAGAGTGAGTCTTGTTCTCCGTTGACTGGCCGAACGTTAAGTTTCTCTTGTGGATCCTCTCTTTGGATCTACTGGTGGAGTAGCACAGCTCCTATCAGTAATGAAATCTCAAAGAGATTTAAAGAACTTGAACTTAGCAAGTTAACAGAAAGAGTTGAACTCTTCTCAGGCTACAAGAGCTTTGAGGCTGAACTCTGCTGAAGTAGCTCTCCTCCTCTGCCCATGGCTTCTTGAATTCCTCCATCAGGACTCTCTTCCTCAGCCCTTTTAGAAGAGGTCCCCTCCCCCTGAGCCTTTTTTTTTAGAGTTGTCTCCTTCCAAAAAACCCCCTTCTCCTCTAGCTATTCGTAGCTATTTATAGAGGAATTGGGGGTGTAATCAACCCCTTAAATCTCTCCATAATGGGAAGTTATTCCCCATTATGTGGAGAGAAAATAGGGTGTAACTGACCAAGTTTGTGGCTGTCAGTTATAACAGAAATGCGGGTCTTGCGCTGGACGCGGACTTTACTTTGATGTTGAGACGCGGAGCTCACAGGCTCGCGTCTGTGTTAGAACGCGGAGCTGCTCAGGCTCGTGTTTGAGTTGAAACGCGACCTTCGCGTCTGACGACTTTCGCGTCTGACAAAGGATGCGAGGTCCGCGTCTGGCGACCTCCGCGTCAGAGGTTGGAATGCGACCTCCGCGTCTGACAGAGGACGCGAGGTCTGCGTCTGGATTGGAACACAAGGTCTGCGTCTGGCGACCTTCGCGTCAGAGGCTGGAACGTGGGGTCCGCATCTGGTATTGGAACACGACCTCCGCGTCAGAGGCTGGAACGCGGGGTCTGCGTCTGGGAGATTCGCGTCTGAGGCTTTGTCCGTAGTAATTTTTTGATAGCCTACAAGCTCAACAACACTTTTCAAAACCGATGAATGCGGCCTTTTTAAGGCCGAACAATAATCCTTACGCACCAATGTACAATTCTAGCTGGAGAAATCACCCGAATTTCTCATGGAGCCAAAATAACAATGACCACTCACGGTCAAATCATGCATGTTACTTCCATCATTCCAATAATTCTTCCAATCATCAACCCAAAATTTCTAATTACTATCATAATTCTCCGAATCATCCGCCCAATTTTTCAAACTATCAACAAAACTTTCTCAACCAAGCTCCACAATCTTCCTTCCAGAATCCTCATCTAGAAAGGAGAATGACTGATTTTGAGAGAAACATGGAAGGTACATGAAGAACCAAGATTCTCTCATGCAAACTATACAGAGGCTAGAGGTTCAAATGAGCCAATTAACCAATCCACAAAATGAGAGGTAAAAAGGTACCTTGCCTAGTCAACGAATAATGAATCCTAGAAATTCTCAATAAGCTCATTTGGCTAAGAATCAATCATTAAATCAATGTTATGTTGTACATACATTGAGGTCGAGAAAGAAAGTTGGTGTCAACATCATCTAAACCTATTCAGCACAACCACACTCAAGCATCCACATCATCTAGTCCCAGTCTGTCCAAATCTGACGAATCTGAAACAGATAAGTTAACCAGTCAGGTGCACCATCCTATAATACCATTTCCTAATAGGCTAAAAAATAACAAGCAAAATCCACACATGGATAAGATAATTGAGATCTTCAATCAAGTAAAGATAAATGTACCACTTCTTGATGTCATCCAACAAGTCCCTTCCTCCTATGCAAAATTTCATAAGGACATGTGCACCAAGAAGAGAAAGACTAATGTACCTAAAAAAGTCTTCCTAGCCACTAACATTAGTGAGCTATTGTCGGGTCCGATTCCTGTCAAGTACAAGGATTCGGGTTGTCCCAACATAGCCTGCACTATAGGACAAGCCGAGATTAGTCGTGCACTTCTTGACTTGGGAGCAAGTATCACTTGCTTCCATTCTCAGTTTATCAACAACCCGGGTTGGACGATCTTAGTCTAACTCGAGTCAATATCCAACTGGCTGACCGTTCAGTCCAAAGGGGAAAATTAATGATGTCCTTATCCGGGTCGGATAGTTTAACTACCCCATTGATTTCATAGTTCTAAAGACACAACCTGTATCCAATCCTAGGGCTCAAACTCTTGTTATCCTAGGGCAACCATTCCTTGCTGCTGCCAATGCCATTATCAATTGTAGAAATGGGTCCATGAGGTTAACTTTGGGGACATGACTAGAGAAGTCAATGTCTTCAATTTAGGAAAGTAACCCCATGATGTTGAGGATCAAACATTTGAAGTCAACCTCATTGAGAACTTGACAAGTGAACACATGAAAGAATTGAAACTAGAAACTGAGTGTGATTTCGAGTTAGAGCCTGACGACTTTAATCTTGATTAGGTTGTCGAGTCTGCTATGAATTGGGCCTCGAACCCTATTTCACCAAATATGGAGCCAACAAATTTGACTCATCCTTCCAGTGAGCCTTGAAAAACACCTAGAGGAGGGTGAATAGGTGTAAATGCTAATCTAGAAACTAAATGCGGAAGCTAAAACTATTTTGCAATCACACTTAATACAACCAACAAGTGTAGCCGAATTCCCCGTGTAGGGCTCTGGACTAACTCCTCTTGATTCTCCTAGATAAGGGTTGAGGTGCTATATGAAGCTCTTGTGGTTAAGTATAAGTGAGGCACACACACAAGCAAGCCAAGCATATAAGGATGATCAATATGAAATAATGCAAGGCACAACACAAGAAAATAGATATGAATGATATGAATGATGCACAACACAAATAAAGAGAGAGGGTTAAGAGACAATGGATCAAACGCAAACACAAAGATATGTTTCGAGGTTCGAGCCCCTAGCTCTACGTCCCCGCCTTCACCGAGAAGGATTTCTAATCCACTAAAGGAGTACCGAACTCCTCTCTCAACCTTACAATGCCACCGAGGCAATACACCACAATCTGTTGGAACATATTTCGATGAAGACGTTTGTGAAGATCAAATTCATTTGGAGCTCTAACACATGACGAATCAAGAGTCCTACATGATCAAGATGTGCCAAGGAGAGTTGATAGAGTGTGGTTTGTAAAGTTGAAATAGCATGTAAAAGTCTTGACACAAACACACACTTCATTGGTCCATTAGTCGACTTGATGTCCATTATAAGTCGACTAACCAATGTGTAGTCGACTAACCCAGTTACCCAAGTCGACTAATACTGTGTCCTGAATCTGACCTACCTCTCTGTTTGATTATTAGTCGACCGATAGTCAATATAGTTGACTAATAGACTTTTCTAGTCGACTAATCCAAGTCCCCTAGTCGACTAATCCCTGGTCAAGTCGACTAGTTGTTAGTTGCAGTCGACTTGAAGTAGTTATCCAGAAACTGTTCTTCCAACGTACACTGACCTAGTCGACTTATAGTCAAACCTAGTCGACTAATAGAAGGAATTTTGCCTAGGTTAGTCGACTAACTCAAAAAGCAAGTCGACTAATAGGCAGTTCTGACTGTTGGACAGTTTCTGACTATTGGTCTTTTGTGCAACGTTTTCCAACGTTTCAAACATTCGAAATGCACCTGTAACTTCCCTAACTTACCCTAGTCTTCAGCTATATAAGGGGTAGTTAGTCCAAAGGCCAAAAACCAAGAGATTTTATCAGTTTTCTAAAACCAAAAATCTGCAAACCTGAAAACTATTTTTCCCACTTCAGTTCTTCACCAAAAGACATTTCCATTGTGAAGATTCTCTGAAGTTCTTGTTTCCTATACTGAACCTTGTCCACATACACATTCAGTATCAAGGCTATAGGAAAAGTATTGTAATTCTCAAAGCAAATCATTGTACACAGGAGGCTTCTTGGTTGTAGAGGTAGTTGTACAAGGTGAAGGTATTCTCTTGGTGGAAGAGAAGGTGTTCTCTTAGTGGAAGAGAAGGTGTACACATTTGGCGAAGGGGATTTGTCAAGTGGTGTGCATGGTGTATTGATTTCGGGTTGCAAAGTCAAGTTAAAGGAAAATCTCAAGCGGGTGGCTTGGGGACTGGATGTAGGTCACAAGGACCGAACCAGGATAAATCTCTCTTGTTTGCGTTTGTGCATTTTCTGAGATTTGATTTCCTTTTTGCAAGTTACTTCTTTGATTAACGATTAATCCTTCTTATTTTAGTGTTATGTTGACTTGTGTATTTTAGATCATTATTGCCAACAGAGATAGTTCCGCATTTATCAATATCTCGGCGGACCAACATTTGGTATCAGAGCGAGATCCTACATTTGGTATCAGAACAAGATCCAACATTTGGTATCAGAGCCGGCCTCACATTTCATACCCTGAACCGGCGTATACGCTCTGATCTAACATTTGGTATCAGAGCGGGTACAAGTCAACAACAAAGATGGCAACGGAGTTCTCATCATCCCAATTCAAAGAAGGACATTCTACACAACGTCCACCGCTATTTGACGGAACCAACTACAACTATTGGAAGTGTAGAATGAAGATATACTTGCAGTCACTCAACTACGACCTTTGGAACATCGTAGAAGCATCGTACACCAAGCCCACAACCAACTACAACGCTTGGAGTGAAGATCAAAAGAAGAACGCGAACCTTGACGCCAAAGCGATGAATGCTCTATTCTGTGCCCTAACCAAAGAAGAGTTCAACCGTGTTTCAACAGCAACTTCTGCACATCAAATATGGCATACTCTTCAGGTAACACACGAAGGCACTAATAAAGTTAAGGAATCTAAAATATCTGTTCTTGTCCACAGGTTTGAGTTATTCAAAATGGAGGAGAATGAAACCATATCCGAGATGGTTACAAGATTCACCGACATCACCAATACATTAGCATCCCTTGGAAAGAACTACACCCAAGTTGAAAGAGTTCGTAAGATCCTTCGTGCACTCACACCAGAATGGGAGAAAAAGACAACCGCCATTGAAGAGGCGAATGATCTCTCAACTATGACATTAGAAAACCTAATCGGTAATCTAATGGCATATGAAGTGCAGTTAGAAGAAAGGAAGAAGGACGAATGACAACACCGTTCAAAGAAGAAAGAACTCGCCTTCCATGCATCCTCCGACACGGACGATTCCAATGACGATGAAGAGGAGATGGCAATGCTCTCAAAGAAATTCAGGAAATTTCTAAAGCAAGATAAATTCAAATGCTTTAATTGTAATAAACCAGGTCATATGAAGATGGATTGTCCTTTGCTTAAGAAGAAAGATAAGTACAAGAGTAAGAAGTTCAGAAAGAAGAAAAACTATGATGCATCATCAGAATATAGTGATTCCTTATCTTCTGATGAAGAAGAATCCACTGAACGTGTTAACTTATGTTACATGGCCATAGAAGATGAAGAGATATCATATTCTGAACTCTCTGATGCTTTCCATGAATTATTTCTTGATCTGAAAATTGAAAAACTGAAAAACAAAATTTTGTCAAAAGAAAATGAGAAACTTTTAAAGGAAAATTCATGTTATGCATTACAATGTTCATTTATAAATTCTCAACAACAAGATGAGTTTGAAAAAGTCATATCATCTTTGAAAATTGAAAATGAGAAATTTATAAAAGAGAACATTTTTCTGAAAAAGGAAACTAAGTCTTTGAATGAAAGGATTTCTATATTGGATAAAGACATGTTAGTTTTCAAAAATAAATATGAAGATCTTTTGCAAAATGTGACTCAGTTTAATAAAGGAAAAGAAAATTTGAATGATTTATTATCTTTTCAAAATTGTCACATGATAATCATGGTATTGGATTTATTGCAAAATCTTCATGTTATAGTTATCCATATAGTTCTTTTGTAAAAAGAAAGTCTAAGAAAAGTAAGTTTATATGGATTCCTAAAAATTTAAGTTTTCATGATAAAAATACATATATTGCTTCATACATTCATGATATATGTGATTCTTGCAACTATGTGTATATTAACAGATGGAAACCAAATTCTAAATGGATTGGACTCCTAAAGGTTAAATATGTTCTTTTATGTTTGGTACCATCTAACGTTTATCTTGCAGGTACCATATAAAAATTGATAAAGAACAATTATATATATGTACTAATATATTTATTGCAGGGGGAGAACAAAGTATTTCTCTATTTGTTATAACCCAATTTCTGCAGGGGGAGGAAAATATAACATATCTTCTGCAGGGGGAGGACTTGTGCACACAAAGCGTCATCATCAAAAAGGGGGAGAATGTTGGAACATATTTCGATGAAGACGTTTGTGAAGATCAAATTCATTTGGAGCTCTAACACATGACGAATCAAGAGTCCTACCTGATCAAGATGTGCCAAGGAGAGTTGATAGAGTGTGGTTTGTAAAGTTGAAATGGCATGTAAAAGCCTTGACATAAACACACACTTCATTGGTCCATTAGTCGACTTGATGTCCATTATAAGTCGACTAACCAATGTGTAGTCGACTAACCCAGTTACCCAAGTGACTAATACTGTGTCCTGAATCTGACCCAACTCTTTGTTTGATTATTAGTCGACTGACAGTCAATATAGTCGACTAATAGACTTTTCTAGTCGACTAATCCAAGTCCCCTAGTCGACTAATCCTGGTCAAGTCGACTAGTTGTTAGTTGCAGTCGACTTGAAGTAGTTATCCAGAAACTGTTCTTCCAACGTACACTGACCTAGTCGACTTATAGTCAAACCTAGTCGACTAATAGAAGGAATTTTGCCTAGGTTAGTCGACTAACTCAAAAAGCAAGTCGACTAATAGGCAGTTCTGACTGTTGGACAGTTTCTGACTGTTGGTCTTTTGTGCAACGTTTTCCAATGTTTTAAACATTCGAAATGCACCTGTAACTACCCTAACTTACCCTAGTCTTCAGCTATATAAGGGGTAGTTAGTCCAAAGGCCAAAAACCAAGAGATTTTATCAGTTTTCCAAAGCCAAAAATCTGCAAACCTGAAAATTGTTTTTCCCACTTCAGTTCTTCACCAAAAGACATTTCCATTGTAAAGATTCTCTGAAGTTCTTGTTTCCTATACTGAACCTTGTCCACATACACATTCAGTACCAAGGCTATAGGAAAAGTATTGTAATTCTCAAAGCAAATCATTGTACACAGGAGGCTTCTTGGTTGTAGAGGCAGTTGTACAAGGTGAAGGTATTCTCTTAGTGGAAGAGAAGGTGTTCTCTTGGTGGAAGAGAAGGTGTACACATTTGGCGAAGGAGATTTGTCAAGTGGTGTGCATGGTGTATTGATTTTGGGTTGCAAAGTCAAGTTAAAGGAAAATCTCAAGCGGGTGGCTTGGGGACTGGATGTAGGTCACAAGGACTGAACCAGGATAAATCTCTCTTGTTTGCGTTTGTACATTTTCTGAGATTTGATTTCCTTTTTGCAAGTTACTTCTTTGATTAACGATTAATCCTTCTTGTTTTAGTGTTATGTTGACTTGTGTATTGTGTATTTTAGATCATTGTTGCCAATAGAGATAGTTCCGCATTTATCAATATCTCGGCGGACCAACATTTGGTATCAGAGCGAGATCTTACATTTGGTATCAGAACATGATCCAACACAATCCACCTCTACCGAAGAGGGATAAGGCCCGTAGCCAACAAACAAGCTTCACCTCACAATAGAGGGAGCAAACACCACTCCGATCAACCTCTACCAAAGAGGGATACAACAAGTCAAGGAGGGTTTACAACTTGGAGGCTCAATCAACCTCAAACAATCTCTTTTCCACAAAACAAAAGATCCTAAATAGATTAGGATAGAATGATATCGCTCAAGTGTGGAAAACAAAGTGTTTTGATCAAAGAAATACTCTTGGGAAAATACCAAATAGATATGGAAATTTTAGATCAAAAATAACTTCCCAAATACCTAATTTCTTTGAAATAAAACAAAACACTTTAAAAACAAATAGATGAATCTTTTTGGCACTTAAACTCTTTTGAAAACTTGTTTAAAATACTGGAGATATCAGAAAATTTTGGCACAAAAAATCTTAGTTAAAACCATGAAGAGATGGGGTATTTATAGCCTCAATAGAAAAACTAGCCGTTAGGCTGATCTGTCAGCCTGACAGGCTGGCGGTCGACCGGCCTTTCGACCGCCAACGGTCATATTTATGACCGTTGGGGCTTCCGGTGGACCGCCCGGTCGACCGCCCAGATACAGAGAGCAATGCTCTCTGGTCTGGTCGACCGACCGGCCGACCGGCCCACTGTGCTGCCAGACGTGCACAGCTCTGTGCACGTCGGTCGATCGCATGGTCGACCGGCCCTTGGTTCGGTCGACCGTGCGGTCGGCCGACCTGGCCTGTCAGCCACTGTTCTGGGTCAGAAACTGGGTCATAAAAACATGTTAAAAATATTTTAATAAATCTTATAAAATATATAAAAATCCCCAAAAATAGTTTTAACATTTTGCATTGATATATAAACATGTGATAAAAGTTTTAACTCAAATATCAAGCAATTTGAACTATTTTTGTGTCTTATCATTTTTATCAAAAACCAAAACATGTATTTTATCAAACTTTGATTTTTCAATACATGAATAGGAAAGTCAAAATAAGTTTGTTTAAAAGTTAAGCATGCATGCATAAAATGAAACTACTATACATATAAACCAATTAAACTTATTTGAACAACTATTCATGAAAACAAATATTGGTTGAACCAAAACCGAAAAAACCAATATCCAAACATAAAACGTGTGTGTATTGTGCACTTGAGCATATCAACTATTCTAAGCTTTACACATGGATCTAAAACACACTAAACTATGGATACCTAAGTCTTCTTGATGATCTTCCATCTTCAAGCCGACTCGATCCAAAACGTGATCCACGAGCGAGACTCCAATGAGTGCAACGTATGATCTTGATGCTTGGGCTCTGGAATCACCATGTGAAGGCTTCCACACTCATCTTGTTGAAGCAATCACCAACTAATATCTTGCTAAATGATCTGAAACTAAAATCACAAGATTATTAGTAAACATAACTACATGAGTTAATCATCATCAAAACTAGAGTGGAAGGCCTTTGGGCCAACAATCTCCCCCTTTTTGATGATGACAAAACTCATGGAGTTATATATGCATGGATTAAAGTTAAGCTTCAAAGAAGCTCCCCCTTAACTCATGCATAAACAAATAAACATAAATATGCAATGAATATGAAACATGAAACATGCATAGATATGCATAAACAATAAAAAGGCTCTAGATGCCAATGAAATTTTCAAACAAAAAAACAAAACAAGTGCTCTAGATACCAATTAAATTTAATATATGCAAAACCATAAATATGCATATATAAAACTTCTTAAATAATTCTCTCCCTTTTTGTCAATCATCAATAAAGGGGTCAAAACAAAACAATAAATTTTTCTCCCTTTTTGTTCGAAACAAGGAATCAACAAAGGGGTCAAAAATAATAAAAACAATGTCCTCCCCCTTTTTGTCTAAAACAAAAAGAATATCAATAAGGGGTGACAATCAATTAAGATATCAATTAAAAATATGTCAAGGTAGCATTTTGATACCAATTGAAAGTGAACATAGATCAATAAATGGTATATGCGATATACATTCATGAAGAGGAAGATGTGAAGCTTCTCTACATAGATACATTACATGAAGGAGGGATGACAAGCCTTAATTCACATAACGTACACTATGCAATGCATATGAGGAGATGTGAAGCTCCCCTACACACGTGTACCACATAAAGAAGAAGTTGTCAAGCTCTTCAATACAAGATACACTCATCACGAATCTATATGTAGAAGAGATGTTAAGCTCTCCTTGCATATAGGCAATACAAATCAAAACTTTTGAATATTTTCTTTAAACAAAATTTTGAATTTTCTCAATAAAACAAATTTGATACCAATTAAAAGTATTTTTCTCTTTAAACATATGATACCAAATTGAAATTATTATTTTCTATCATAAAGCAAGGGAGTGGAAATCAAATACCAATTGAAATACAACAACAAATTTTCTTCCCCTTTATGAAATACCAACTAAAACAATGCGTAGGCTTGAAATGAGATACCAATTGAAAAGCAATTGAAAACTAATCAATTGAAACAAAATTGAAACTCAAGCTTAGCATAAACACAAAAATATATATGTATGAAAAATAGATACCAATTGAAATTGATATTCTTTGAAATGCAAGCATACATATACGAAAATATATGAGTATACAATAAAAGTCAAAATTGATACCAATTGAAAGAATCCAATGATACCAATTGAAACAACAATAATATCAAGTGTATATCTCATATTCCTAACCTCCCAACACATGCTTATGTTTAAAAGATTTTCAATGTAAAGCATACACAAGGCATGGTCTTCCAACCAACCGCCCGTTGATGGTAGGGGTTTTCAAAAAAATAGATTTGAAAAATAAGGTTTGTTTGAAAAACTCTACCATATGAAGAATACCGTAACTAGTTACTAGTACGAAATCCTTCAAGTAAGGAATAAACCAAAATTATTTTTTCATGAAAACATGAAATTCACAAAATAGTCAACACTCATAATCAATTAAGCATAAATATGACTCATGAAAACAAACACAAGAGTAAACAATAAATGTGAGTGTACAAATACAATGTGAAGAACATGATCATGAAAGATGGACAATAAGCTCAATATTCCTTGAAAACATGAAAACATGAAATCATCAAAACTTATTTAATCTTCAAGATATATGTATGTCCTATACAAACTAAAGTATACATACATATCCAAACACAACGAGTCCACAAAGATATATGCATGAAGGCACGTGGCTCAAAAGGATGTATATGTATAAACAATAATTTGGATAAAATGGACATATACATGAAGTTAAACATAAACACATGGAGAACATGATAAACTAAATTTTCATTAAAACAATTTTATTTCAAGGTATATGTATGATTTGTCAACACAAAAAGTATACATACATATCCCTAAACACAATTGAGTCCATATGTATAGATTTGCATGAAAAGCAAATGAATCAAGGGGTATACATGTATATCTTAAAGTTTGGCAAAATAGACATATATATGAAATGAAAACACATGATCATAAAACAAAACCAAAATGGGAATACAAGTTTAAAATGCATGGATCATCAAAACTAGACTATACTAGCACATCTAATGGGTTCAAATAAGCATTTAAGTACAAACATATATAGATTTATTTGTGGCCCACTATATGCACAAATATATACCTAGTCTTAATGAAAACTAACATTTAAACATATATTCAAAACATGAAGCACTAAACGGGATATAAATCATCATGAAGAAATATAAACATGATTATTATGTAAATTCACATGTTATTAAACCTATGATAAACATGATAGCTAAACAAAGGTGAGAACACTAAAATAATGGTCCATATTAAACATGGGTGTCTCAAATACTATATATGTATGTCAAGAGTCTAATTATCATGACATTAACATAATAATCTATAAACATCAAAACATGCTATAAATAATGAACATGAAAAGCATGCAAACATAAATAAGGAGTAAGAGACCGTTACCAAAACCTATGAGGCAACTCTCCATATCTCCAAAACATGGTGGTCTTCCCACCAAACCTCCCTTGAAAGTGATATCCAAAAAGTTTCCTTTAAGCACGGAACGCATCCACTCCAAGGTACCGCTACTCTCACATCATGTGAGAGCCCACACCTACATCATAAACAAGAGGGGTGGTCTTTGGTACCCATATCCTTTTGGGTCCATGGGGGTTAGTACCTTCTCTAACCCAAACAAAATTATTTGCTAAATTTACATCATGTAATCTATCAAAACAAAATTTAGCAAGGTGGCCCTTATGTCCACAATGTGTACAAGTGTACACATGAGCATACAAGTGATGATGGTGTCTGTGAGGAGCATGTGTATGCCGTGGGGGTGTGCATGAAAAGATGGAACTTGTTTCTTTCGAACCAAGGTTTCCAAGCGTGTATGGTTCATGGCACATTGGCTCATAGTGGAGCCCAAATAATCCATTTTCTTCTTAATTAAATTATATCATTTTCAATCAAAGAAGAAGTGTGGCATGCAATAGGTGTTCTAGGTGAAGCATGGCAAACATGAGAAGAAAAATCATTTTTCAAAGATTTATTTTTATTTAAACAAATTTCTAATTCTTTTGTAATAAAAACAATTTCATTTTTCAAAGAATCATTATCTCTTAAAACGAGTTAATCTTTTGAAGATAATTTTTCATTTTTCTTCAAAACATCATTACTATCATTTTTAGATTTCAACAATTCATTTTCTTTTAAAATAAGATTAAGTTGAGATCTAAGTGAGTCACATTCACTAGAAACCTCTTCCTTCTCTTGCAAAACCAACTCAAGTCTTGAAAACAAATCCGCTTTTTCTTTATTTATTTTACAAGTTTTCTTTTTCAAAACTTTATATTTTTCAAGCAATTTTTCACAAACTATAGAAAGTTCTTCATTCAAAGCATGGGCATCAATATGATCATCACATGAAGAACTAGAATCAAAACTATCTAGTTGAGTTCCGATTGTACCTCAAGGGAGTCATTCCCTTGGATCATATAGCATTGTTGTGGCTCGGATTCTCCACTAGATTCCTCCTCTTGTTGGATTGGCATTTGAAGCTCGGAGGTAGTGGTTGTGGTCAACTTGTTCCATACTGCAAAGGCGGAATCAAGGTTAGAAATATGCATAAGATATTCTTTTGAAAGCGTGCTTCTAATAGCCTCAAGGGCTTGTGCATTGGCCCCTATATGATTGCTATTACCAAGATAGCATTTCTTGGTAGTGGCAAGATAAACATGCAAGCCTAGGGTTTGTAAATAGATGGACATCCTATATTTCCATGTGTCGATGTTAGAGACATCGAACATGGGAGGTCAAAAGCAATCCATGGGTGTGCAAACTAAATATGTGCAAACAGATAAATGCAAATGCAAATGTAGATTAGCAAACAAGGATCTCACTCCTAGGTTGTTAAACCTAAAGTATCAGGAGCGGAGGCTCTGATACCAATTGAAAAACACCTAGAGGGGGGGTGAATAGGTGTAAATGCTAATCTAGAAGTTAAATGCGGAAGCTAAAAACTATTTTGCAATACACTTAATACAACCAACAGGTGTAGCCGAATTTCCCGTGAAGGGCTCTGGACTAACTCCTCTTGATTCCCCTAGATAAGGGTTCAGGTGCTATATGAAGCTCTTGTGGTTAAGTATAAGTGAGGCACACACAAGCAAGCCAAGCATATAAGAATGAGCAATATGAAATAATGCAAGGCAACACAAGCAATATGAATGATATGAATGAAGAATGATGCTTTGCACAAATAAAAGAGAGAGTTAGAGAGACAATGGATCAAACAAGAACACAAAGATATGTTTCAAGGTTCGAGCCCCTAGCTCTACGTCCCCGCCTTTACCGAGAAGGATTCTAATCCACTAAAGGAGTACCGAACTCCTCTCTCAACCTTACAATGCCACCGAGGCAATACAACCAATCGACCTCTACCGAAGAGGGATAAGGCCCGTAGCCAAAAACCAAACTCCACCTCACAATAGAGGGAGCAATCACAAACCTCAACCTCTACCAAAGAGGGAGCAACCAACAAATGAGGGTTTTCACAATAGGTGGTATATCTCAACCACAAACCTCTCATTTTTCCCACAAACAAATGATCCTAATAGAATAGGATAGGTAATAGCTCAAGTGTGAAAAACTAGGTGTTTGGAAAACAAAAACTCAAAGAAAAATACTTGAAAAAACTCTTGTAAAAGATAGAAAATGAAAACCAAGACAAATCTCCCAAAATACTCTTTTCTTCGATTTTTCCAAAAACCTAAAACAAAATAAAGATAGATGTTTTTGGCACTTAAACTCTTTTGAAAACTTGTTTAAAACACTGGAGATATCAGAAAATTTTGGCACAAAAAATCTTATACAAAACCCCCAAGAAATGGGGTATTTATAGGCCCAAAAGAAAACTAGCCGTTAGGCTGATCTGTCAGCCTGACAGGCTAGCGGTCGACCGGCCGGTCGACCGTCAACGGTCATATTTTTGACCGTTGGCTGACCCCGGTCGACCGCCCGGTCGACCGCAGAAAAACAGAGAGCAGAGCTCTCTGGTCCGATCGACCGGCCGGTCGACCGTCCCAAGTGCCATGCCAGACGTGCACAGGCTGTGCACGTCGGTCGACCTCCCGGTCGACCGGCTCCTGGTTCGGTCGACCGACAGAGCCTGTCAGGCACTGTTCTGGGTCAGAATAACAGGTTTTTAAATATTCTAAAAATTACATAAAAGCTTCTAAAAAATCCCCAAAAATAGTTTTAACAATTTGCATTGATCTATAAACATGTGATAAAAATTTCAACTCAAATATCAAGCAATTTGAACTATTTTTGTGTCTATCATTTTTACCAAAAACCAAAAATTGTATTTTATCAAACTTTGATTTTTCAATAGGAAATCTGATTTTTCCTAAAACTCATGAATAGGCATATCAAAATAAGTTTGTTTAAGATATGAAGCATGTATGTATATCGAACACATCTAATATACATAAAAACCATTTAAACTTGTTTTGATCTAAACTATTCATGAAAACTAAAATCCATAAAACGTGTGTGTTGTGCACTTGAGCATATCAACTATTCTAAGTTTTACACATGGATCTAAAACACAAACTAAAACTAGGATACCTAAGTCTTCTTGATGATCTTCCATCTTCAAGTCGACCCGATCCAAAACGTGATCCACGAGCGAGACTCCAATGAGTGCAAGGTATGATCTTGATGCTCGGGCTCTGGAATCACCATGTGAAGGCTTCCACACTCATCTTATTAAAGCAATCACCAACTAATATCTTGCTAAATGATCTGAAACTAAAATCACAAGATTATTAGTAAACATAACTACATGAGTTAATCATCATCAAAACTAGAGTGGAAGGCCTCTGGGCCAACAAGCCTCCTCTTCCTTAGAATTGAAAGCCTTTCCCGCGCATCTCAAGTACGTCTATCTAGGCGAACAAAAGACCTTTCCTGTCATTATTGCCTCCTATTTAAACGACGTCAAGAAGAAGATCTTAAAGCACTTCTAAGAGAATATAGGGAAGCCATTGGTTGGACTATGATTGAAATAAGGGACTGAGTCCAATCATAGTTCAACATCGCATTCATCTCACTGAAGATGCAACACCAAAAAGAGACCCACAGCATAGGTTAAACTCTATAATGCAAGAGACTGTTCATACAAAAATTTTGAAACTCTTAGACAATGAGATAATCTATCCCATTTCAGATAGCCAATGGGTCAGTCCTGTCCACGCGGCTCCACAGAAATCCGGTTTCACCATGGTGGAAAACGAAAACAAAGAGTTAGTCCAAACTCGACTTCCCATGAAGATTTAAGTTTGCATTGACTATAGGAAGCTTAATGCAGCAACTCGTAAGGACCATTTTTTGCTCCCATTCATTGATCAAATGCTTGAACGATTGGCTGGCCACGAGTATTACTATTTCTTGGACAGTTACTCAGAGTATAATCAGATTCTTAATGCTCTTGAGGACCAAGAAAAGACTTCATTCACATGTCCATTTGGGACATTTACTTATCGTCGAATGCCTTTCGGCTTGTGCAATGTCCCATCAACGTTTCAACATTGCATGTTGAGTCTTTTCTCTGATATGGTGGAACGATTCTTTGAAATCTTCATGGATGATTTCTCCATCTATGGAGATTCATTCAATCAATGTCTTCACCATTTAGAACTCGTCCTCCAACGTTGTGCTAGAAAAATCTGACACTGAACTGGGAGAAATGCCACTTTATGGTAAGACATGAAATTGTCTTGGGTCATGAAATCTCCAAGAAAGGAATTAAAGTGGATAGAGCCAAGATTGAGATTATTGCTAAGCTTCTCATGCCCAAATGCGTGAAGGATATTCGATCATTCTTAGGACACGCCAGTTTCTACCGAAGATCTATCAAGGATTTTAGCAAGATTGCTTGACCCTGGACTAATCTGTTAGCTAAGGACATGTCCTTCACTTTTGATGCTGAATATATGAATTCTTGGGAGAAGCTTAAGAGAGAGTTTATTTCTGCACCAATCATATCTGCTCCAGATTGGTCTAAGCCGTTCGAAATCATGTGCGATGCTTCTAATTTTACCATAGGCGGTATCCTAGGACAGCGCATTGATAACAAGCAGCACGTGATTTACTACTCTAGTAGGACTCTCAATGATGCTCAATTAAACTACACTATTACTGAGAAGGAATTCTTGGCAGTAGTGTTTACCTTAGAGAAATTTTGTCCCTGCCTACTAGAGTCTAAAATCACAATTTTCACTGATCATTCTGTGCTTAGGTACCTCATGATGAAGAAGGATGCCAAGGCTGGCTCATTTGTTGGATCCTCCTTCTTCAAGAATTCGATCTCGAGATTCGAGATAAGAAAGGCGTAGAAAATGTCATTGCTGACCATCTCTCGTGAATCCCAAACTCTCCATGTAATGAATTTCCCATAAACGAGGACATTTCCTGATGAAAATCTCTTAGCTATCTTTTAGAAACCTTAGTTTGCTGATATAGTGAATTAATTAGTCACAAACCAAACTCCATCTCATTGATCTAAAAATGATATATACCGGTTCTTATCTCAAGTCCGGTATTTCTTTTGGGAGGAACTATATCTTTTTAAATACTATTCTGACTAAATTATTAGGAGATGCATTTCCAATGAAGAGGTTAAGAGTGTTTTATCCTTCTGTCACGAACTTGCATGCGGTGGACAATTTGGTCCCCGCAAGACTGCTGAAAAGGTGCTACAAAGTGGGTTCTATTGGCTCACTTTGTTCAAAGATGCTTATGAATTTTGTAAGACGTGCCCTAGATGTCAGATGGTAGGAAGGATCTAAAATACGAGATATGATGCCTCTCAACTCAATTCTAAAAATAGAACTCTTTGATGTTTGGGGTATTGACTTTATGGGTCCATTCCTAACTCATTTGAAAACCAATACATATTGGTTGCTGTGGACTATGTGTCCAAGTGGGTAGAAGCCATTCCAAGTAAAACTAATGATAACAAAGTTGTCATAAAGTTTTTAAAAGAGAACATTTTCTCACGTTTTGGAACCCCTCGTGCTATCATCAGTGATAACGGTACTCACTTTTGCAATAAATTTTTTGAAGCTCTTATGCGAAAGTATGCCATAACTCACAAGTTGTCCACACCTTATCATCCTCAAACCAGTGGGCAGGTTGAGGTCTCCAATAGACAAATCAAGCTTATTTTGGAGAAGACTGTGAGCCAAAATCGGAAAGATTGGTCCACCAAACTTGTAGACGCCCTATGGGCCTACAGGACCACTTTCAAGACAATTCTAGGGACGTCTCCTTATAGGTTAGTCTTTGGGAAGACTTGCCACCTACCCGTTGAGTTAGAGCAACAGGCCTTATGGGCAATCAAGCAGTTGAATTTCGACTTGACTAAGGCCGGTGACCTTCAGAAATTATAAATTTTCGAATTAGAGGAGTGAGAAATGAGGCTTATGAAAATGCTAAGATCATTAAAGATAGAGTTAAGATTTTTCATGATAAACACATCATAAGAAAAATATTTGTCCCTAAACAAAAAGTCTTACTCTATAATTTTAGGCTTCATCTTTTTTTAGGAAAGCTAAAATCAAGATGGACTGGGCCATCATTGTAAAACTGTGTTTCCACGCGGTGCAAGATCAGTGACACCAAGAATAGAAATGACTTTAAGGTAAATGGTCAACGCCTTAAACCTTTCTTAGAATTGGTGCCGGTAAATGAAACAGCTATTTCATTTTCGACCCAGTGTATCAGTAACTTTTCTCTTTTGCATTCTATTTCATGCATCTATACATTTCTTTCACACATTAGGGACAATGCATGAGATAAGTGTTGGGGAGGGCTTTAACATGACTAATATAACCAAAAAGAAGAATATATATATATTATATATATATAACTTTTTGAAAGAAAATAACAATATTTTGATATATTTTTTGTAAGAAATTAAATTAATTTTAAGGAATAGGAAAATCATAATTAGGATTTCTTATACTTGATCAAAATAAGATGACTTGTTTAATTTTCAGGGTTAGGAAGAAAATTGATGAAAGTAATTTAGTCTTGATCTTTACCTTGAAGAAAGATGCACACCTTATACACTTACACACTTAGAATTCAAAAATAAAGATTCTTATGCCTTATTAAAAAAAAGAAACAAATAAAAACTATATGTATATCTATAAAAAATAAACAAATCTAATTATTGATTAGCTAGGTGCTTTGGATTTTTAAACTTTCATTTCTTTTAAAATATCACTAGAACTTGCTTTTATTTCATACTTGAAAGAAAATGTAACCCCTGGTCCCTGATGTACGTATCACACTATCAGTACTCTATACGGCGTACAAAATTGATTTGACCTTTTTGGTAGTCAGATTGAGCCAATTTTAGTTTCAGATATTATTTTTCAATATTTCAGAATTTTTAAAATTTTTCTGGATTATTTTAGAAAATCTCTGTAGTCGGTGTCGACCGATACCGATAATCGGCTCTACTATTTTTAATTTTTTAAATAGAGTAGAGTTTTGGGAATCTGCTTTCACTTTGTGTCTTAGAATCTTATTTTATACGATAGAGTATATTTAGGGATTTTTCTGAATTTATCAAAAATCTGGCCAAACTAGTCGCCCGGTATCGGCGATACATTCCAGGATTTTAACTTGCAAACCGGATAAGATTTCTAGAATCTGATTTCACATTGTTCCCATGATAATATTTACTATCTTGTAAAATTTTGGGATCTGTTTGGAGTTAGTCAAATTTTGATCGATTAAAATAATAATAAGTAAATACCAATCAATTCCTTTTTCTAATTCCTTTTCTTTCTTCTTTTCCAAGCTTCTCCACCGCCATTCTTCCCACCGCTTATTCCCATCTCTCTCTCTCCCCCCATCACATAACTCACACACACACTCTCTCTCTCTCCCCCCTTCCTTTCTCTCTTACTCTCACATACTCTCTCTCCTTCTCCTCTTTTTACATACCTCTCCCTCTCTCTCTCTCTCTCTCCTCTCTCTCACGCAGCCAAGCCAGGCCAGATCGCTGGCAGTGGCATCCTGGCTCCCGCGAGCCCTGCCCTTCTCTCTCTATCTCTTCCACACTCTCTCTAACTCTCACATCTCTCTTCAACACACACCCTCTCTCTCTCTCCCCCCTCTCTTTAATATCTCTGCAGACCATCGCCGGCGACGACCATGATAACCGTCTCCGGTCATCGTACTTCCCCACTACCAGTTCAGGCTACCCACACTAACCCCCATCTTCTTCTCTTTCTCATATTTCTCTCTATCTCTCTCACTGTTCTCTCCGTTCTTTCTCTGCCAACCAGCCGCTCCGCCTGGCCGAGCCGCCGCGGGCATTGCCGTGTGCCAGCAGTCTTCGTTGCCGCTGGCTATTGCCTCCACCGTTCTCCTTTCTCTCGTTCTGCCCCTCTCTCTTTTAGATCCCAATCCAAAACCAATAATCCGCTACCCAAATCCACTAACCCATTACCCATTTACTTAAGTTATGGGTTCGGATTATCAGATCTAAACCTGACCTGTTAGCCATCCAAACCCGCATCCAAAACCCAATAAAGGTAATATTACATAAAACCCCTGCTAAATAATATGTATTACATTTTGAACCTTTACTATTACATATTTAACCCATTTCTATTACTTTTAGTGTTCGGGCGATACCTGGAGCATCCGAACTCCGAATTGGACGATCATGGAATCGTGGCGATCGTGGGAAAGTGAGCTACCTTCTAATATCCAGTTTATGAGTGTTTTATTTTATAAATTCTACTTTATTGTGTTTAATGAAATTAGTTAATTACTTTATTTAATAAATCTTGATGATAGGTAAAGCAATATAATTATTGTTTAATAAAATGCAGTTATTGATAAATTACTGTAATTAGACCATACATGATTATTCATAAAATATAAGGGATAACATAATCATAATTTATTTTAGTTCTTGAGCTATATACATAGATGATATATCTTAATATCGAGATTCATAAGTTAATAATTTTTATAAATAACGTAGCCAATAAATTGATAAATAAAAATAGATAATTATATATAATAATATTTTGTGATATCTATCCGATTGTAATCAATATTGTAATCATTATGTTAAATAAAATATATGACATTCGATTATGTGGTATAGCCACCGTACCAACCCACTGACAACACTGAGACGCTACCCTTGTATTTTTAGTACATGCATTCTAGTTACACGGATACTGTAGAGCATGGGACAGGGGACACTGCTAGTGCACGTGGATATCTGTTTTGTTGCACACTATTATCGTATGTACTTTAGACATATCACACATATCCAGTAGTGCACAGATATTATTATTTTAATCATATCTCACCCTTACACAGATACTATTACACATGGCACCATTTATGTTTTCTTCACACTTCACTGATACATGGATAGACCATTTCATTATATACTGTCAGTGCACATATTTGTATCATCGTTCCCTAGATACTCGATGCACAGTTGCTTCATGTCTTACTCCACTGTTATATAGACTCACCGGTTTACATGTATTGATTGTCTATGTATTCCTATTGCATACATCACGGTTTATATGATTTCTAGATGCATATTCATGTATTCTCATTACATGATTATTTTCTATTACTGATATTGATATTCCCGTTACTGGATCGTGAGCTATTGATATGCGATGTGTGGAATCCCACATCTATTGTTTCCCGTTTCTCGTTTCCCGTTATCTTGTTCTATGCTATCAACAGAGCTCAGGTCTTGTTATCATGTTACATGTACCATGCACTGTACTTGTTCCTAATATACTGTGTAGTTAAAGATAATAAAGATAATTTGGGGATGGGGGAGACTTGACGGTTGATTAGATCTTATCGGGTGGATGTATTGGATCCAGATTTATCCCACTGCAGGGGATGATAGTGCTACCTACCGATTGTATGTAGCTCCATGAGCTCCTGCTTCCCGTTTCGTGCTTCTCTCTTAGCGGAGGGCCCTGGTCTCAACAGCCAGGGGTCTGTTTAAGGCCGTAATCCCGGGTATGAACGAGATATACCTAGCTGATAAGAGCTCATTGACCATTGAGTTTTCAATTAATATAATAACATCGTATAAACAATAGTGACAAAAGGAACACTTGTTATTTGGTCACTCTCTCGTTTAGATAATGGTACCCATATGCCATGTCCGGATGGGTTCGACTAGAGTGCGGGCTCTAGTATGAACTGCCAGTAGTATGGGACACTGGAAGAGATTGATTAAAATACCAGGTGCTACTGATTGTTATTATTGTATAAATAATATGACTTGCTTGATATATGTATATTATTGTTTAGTTGAACTTGTTACTGTTCCTGATAATTTATCCACTATCATGTTACCTGTATACTTTGTTACCTTACCTGGTACATGCTACACTTTCTATTATGGCACCCTACTTTGCTAACCATATATTGTTCTGTTTCATATATTCTTCGTGTACACACCATGCTTGTACACTCATGACACTAATTATTCATATTTTTCACAGACACCGTCAGGTTATTATTTATATACATACGAATAACATGCTAGGTAATGATGATTTTATAGTACTGGTAGATAATATTGTTATAACATACTAGGTTTTGATGGATATTATATATTATCGTGATTGTACTATTATAGTATCTATTACTGCTTCCTTCATTTTATCACTCACTAGGTCGCTTTCTGACGACCCTGAGTTTGCGTGCCCAGGTTGGAGATACGAGATATCATACTGTCAGATATGTCATTGGATTTACGTGACACTCATCATCGATACCATTCATAGGCATCTTTCTTATTTAGCCTTTATTTTCATATATATCCATATTTCTATATCTCTCATGATCACTGACCCCTTTTACAGGTATTCTTGTACTTATTTCATGCTGGAATTACTGTAACTGTTGTATTTATTCTATGTACTGAGGCTTAGCGTATGAACGTAAGGGTATCTCCGCGCTGCGTATGTATGTCGCCATAACGTCCCCGTACCTGCGGGATCGGGGCGTTACAGAGTGGTATCAGAGCCTAGATTCACCCCTGGTGTGGGTAACCACCTGGGTCAATGCTCGGGCTCTTACCAACAGTACAATCAGATTCAGATTAGAACTCATCTGTATCAGAATTTAGGGATTCCAACTATGAGTACAAGAATGCTATTTCACTGAAATTCATTCATCGTTGCTTTTTATTTCCTAATTTCAGTTATCAATCAGAATGCTCTGATTTTCTTCTTGTTTTCTCTTCATCCTATGGATTCCAACTCTCTATCTTTGACTCACGACACCAATTCTCCAACCCGCTTTCACTAGCAATAGCAGAGTACAGCGAAAGCGTCATAGGCCTGTAACATTTAGGATTTGGGGCTATAAATATTGTCCTCCCACCTAAATTAAAATTTCAAGGACGAAATTTTCTTAAGGTGGGGAAAAATGCAACTCCCTGGCCCCTGATATACGTATTACAGTATTAGTACTCGATACGACGTACAAAATTGATTTGACCTTCCTGATAGTCAGATTAAGCTGATTTTAGTTTCAAATATTAGTTTTCAATATTTTAGATTTTTCAGAATTTTCTGAAATTTTTCTAGATTATTTTGGAAAATCTCCGTAGTCGGTGTCGACCAATACTGATAATCGGCTCTACTATTTTTAATTCGTAAACAGAGTAGAATTTTAGGAATATACTTTCACCTTGTGTCTTAGAATCATATTTTATATGATACAGTATTTTTAGAGATTTTTCTAAATTTATCAAAAATCTGGCTAAACTGGTGTCGCCCGGTATAGGCGATACATTCCAGGATTTTTAACTTGCAAACCGGATAAGATTTTTAGAATTCGATGTAACACCCGGCTCCCGAAATACGTACTTAGTTGCGTATTCAGATTTTTTGATCGTATTTTTCGATTTACTTCTTATATTTGTTTTGTATTATGAATTATATATATGATCGTTTTGCCTTAGATCTAGATTCGTGAATTCAGAGTCAGCTCTAATCTGAACCGGGGATCCGATCTTAGGGTATTGCTCAAATTGGTCTTTTTGTTATTCAGATTTGACCGATTTCAGTTTCAAACATCATTTTCCAATATTTTAGATTTTTTATTATTTTTTAGAATTTTCCTTAATTAAATTGAAAATCTCCAAAACCGGTGTCGACTAGCACTGCTGATCGATTCTCAGATTTTTAATTTTCAAAGTCAAAAGCTATCCTCTTTCTCTTTTGAGGAAGCTGCTCTGGTCTCGAAAGTGGCCACCTATCTTTTATACCAAGATGATTTTCAGACACGGCACATGGGTCTATAAAGGCCTCTGACTCTTCTCTTTTGACTGCCTTTTGCATCAAAACTAAATCGATGACATTCGATATCAAGCAAGCAGGGAAGGTCAGACCCTCCCGAACATGCACACTGATGGGGCGGTCTTCCCGGTGTCGTCGATTTTGAATTTCTAGAAATGACTTTTCACATTATTTCTTAAAATCGCATTTTTTATCTAAATACTTTTTCTGAGAATTTTCAGAATTTATCTAAATCCGACCGACTCGGTGTAGACCGGTATCGACGGTTGACTTCAGGATCTTTAATTTGAAAACGAGATTTTATTTCTGAAAGCCGATTTTGTATTATTTCTCAGGATGATTTTTCTACCTCTGGGTATTTTTGGGAATTTTTCTGAAGCAGTCGATATTTTCTGACCATAATATTATATATATTTTTGAAATCTTTCCTTTCCTTTCCTTTCTTTCTTTCTTTTCTCCCATCAGATCACCGCCGACCCACACCCCTCCACATGGGCCACATCACATCCCCCTCCCATCAATTTCTTTTCCCTTTTCCTTTCTTTCTCCTTTTTTCCTTTTCTTCTCCTTTCTTCTCTTTTCTCCTTCTTCTCTTCTTCCCCCGGCCAAGAAACACAGCCAATGACAGCAACCCCCATCTCCTCCATTTCTCTCCCAAATTCTTCCTCTCTCTTTTTTTCCTCTCAAATTCTCCATCCAATCTCACTCTCTCTCACTCTAATTTTATTTTTCCCCCTCTCTAATCTACCTCTCTTTCTTCCTCCCCGAAGATCCGGCCACGGCCACCACCACCGATGCCAACCCACCTCGCTGGCGATCCCAGTCCGGTGACTAACTCTAGCGAGCCCATCTCCTCATTTCCTTTCTTTTTCTTTTTCTTCTTTTTTTCTTCTTCTTCCTTTTTTCTTTCCTTTTCTTTTTCTTTTCCCTTTTCCCCTCACTCTCTCCTCTTCACTCCTTGGGCGGACACATCGGTCGCCTCTGTCGAGCGGTGCTACCTCTGGCGCCTCTGGCCGCATGGCCAGGGCTGGCCTGGCCAAGGCTTGGCACCGTGACCAGAGGTGGGCGGCAGCAGCCCCCGACCCCTGTGCTCTATCTCTCTTATCTCTCCCTCTTTCTCTCCTTCTTCGTTAGTCTCTCTCTCTTCTCTCTCTCATCTTTCTCTCTCCCCTGGTCGATCTCTCTCTCACCGTCCCCTCTCTCTGTAGTTTCTCTCTCTTTCCAGCTCTCTCTTTCTTTCTCTACTCTCTCTCCCCCTCCTATTCTCATTCTCTCTCTAAAATCTCTCCTTCTCTCTCTAGATCTCCCTTTCTCTCTAGACTTTCTCTCTCTACCTTCTCTTTGTCTCTCTAACTCATTCTCTCTCCTCTCTCTCCTCTTCTTTTCTTTCTCTAAAATAATTATATATATATATTTATTATATTTGTGGCGCGTGCGCAAGTTCCGGGGATTTCTGAGTTTTCAGCTTTTCAAAAGATTTAGGTGAGTGTCCTCGCCTCCATTTGGTTTTCCCACTTCATCGAGTCGATGTGTATTTATTTCGTATTTAAATGTATTTTGTATTGGGCGGTGCCCCTGTATTTGTATGTGGCCGAGTGCCCTAGATTGTACATGTATATGTCTGTGACAAATGCTTGTACTAAGATAGTTTACTTCTTTCACATATACCATGCCTGTGATGTACTTTTTACTACTTTATACCATGTGTGGCCGACCCTTCGCGGTTGTTTGCCTCTGGGCCCTTCAGCTTTCGGGCTTTCTACTTTGCCTTTGGGCCCTTCAGCTTTCGGGCTTTCTACTTGGCCTCCGGGCCCTATCAGCCTTCCGGCTTCTCCAATCCACAGTAGTGTAGATATTATCATGCTTGCATGTATGCTCGTGTAATACTAACATCTCATGTAGGTACTCTCGTACTGGCTTTGGGTTTTGCCTACGCTACCCAATGGTTTCAGGCCTGTACCTTTATGGGTTTGTGGTAGCTACCGAGAGCGCGCTCAGACCCCGAGCGTACTTTAGCCTCCAGGCTCTCTCACCCACTACCTCGAAAGAGAAGTGTGCTCAGACCGTCAGGTCTCTTAGTTTCGCCTGGTAGGCACGCTTAGCGCTTTACCACTAGATTCGTCTAGGTGAGATGCTGCCGGATTTTTTACTCGCACTTTAACCCGAGTCGTCCCGATAACCTCGCCAGGCGCTCTTATGTTAAACACTGTTTGCTGTCCATACCTCCAACTTCCTTGGCTCCGCTTGATTGTGCTCAGCTATTACTCTATCGCGTGCTCGTTAATTACCTGCTTGCCATGTACATACTTGTTATGTTAACACTTGACATGTTATTATTGTCATCTACATGCTAATACCTGATATCTGTCTGTATCACTTTACAACAATATGTTATCACATGACACCCGACATGCTACTACTTGATACCTGCTCATGTTATTACCTGCCCCCCGTTATGACATAACTTATCACTTGTCACCTGCCTGATCACTTGTCATTGACATGTTAAAACTTGATACCCGTTAAGAGTAACTCTCTACTCATGATTATCATATTATAGGAATATAGTACCTGATCTCTTGTTATGAACTCCTATTATGCTTGTTATGACTCCTGTTATGCCTGTTATGTACTCCTGTTATGACCTGTTATGTTCCTACTCATTCCCGTAATCTGATAATTATATTTAATAAGCTATAAAAAGGATAACCTACACGGGGAAAGAGAGGAAGTGATGGATGCTGATATAATGCCTAGCTTATAGTAGTGGAATACTAAAACTGACGATTCGTGTTAGGGGGATTTCAGGCCCCCAGAAGATGCGTGTTAGGGGGATTTCAGGCCCCCAATGGTTGTGTCCCGGGCAGACGGGAACTACTTAAGTATGAGCTATCTGTTCTTTATCAGTTTCCAATAACCAACCTCGGCTTGCTTATATATGGATGTATGTGTGTTGAGATGTACACCAGGACACATACATAGATATATGGGTCGGACGAGTAATAATAATAAAAGATTCCAACTATGAATCCGTTGTATGCTTTGCCCAATATGCTTTCTTCGGATTTTACATCGGATTTCCGGTTTATGATCATTACTATATTATACCTGCTCACATCCTGTTTTCCCTCTTGTATTCTATTCCACCAGTCTCCTGCCCTTATCTTATTATACCATGAGTATTCCGTGCTTGATATCACTTGCTATATATCTACCTGCTTCTGCATGCTTGTGCTCATGACATGATTTTCAATGCATAATTATGATTCGGTTTTATCGATACACGTGAGCTTATCTATGCACGCCATTTGGCATTCGCATCACCACTTACCGGAGAGTTCTGACTCCTCTGGATCCTCATGTCTAGGTCCTGGAGCTTGGAGCGTGTGGATCCTCCCAGTTGCTGACCTGAGAAGTGCAGCGGTAGTATGAATCTCCAGTAGACCGTCTGAAGCCATATCCTTCCAGGCCCCCTGCTCGGCTCTAGAGTTTTCCTATGATGACTCTGAGCCTCCTTTTGTACTGTTCATACTTGTACATCTCTTTATATTCTCGCACTTGCGCCTATCGGTGATGTAATATTCTTGTAATATTTATCACATCTGGTGATAACTTTATAATTGTACTTATATGTTGGAATGCATAATGCACCATGTGCTTCCGTACTCTGATTCTTGCCTGTAACTCATATGTTAGAATGTATAATGCACCATGTGCTTCCGTACTCTGATTCTTGCCTGTACTGATGCTTAGCGTATATACGTGAGGGTATTTTTGACCTGCGTATATATGTCGCAGTCACGTCTCCGTACCCGCGGGATCGGGGCGTTACAGGATGGTATTAGAGCCTAGGCTCTCACATCATCAGTACGTCCAGATGGCAAATTAGTGGTAAAGAAATTTGTAACTAGAATTGCATGAGTCCTGCTTATACAATCTAACTACAAGTATAGAGTTATCTATTCTTTCTTGATCATCCTTCGTTTGAATTCTAATCCCTTCCATCTTTCACTGTTTTGGTTTTTCGTAGCCTTTATACAAACTTAAGATATGGATAGACTAGAGAGGTAGCGGCTGGTTCTGAATGAAGCTATTATATGACATTTTCGACCAACTCTATGAAGTCGGGTATTCTCAGACTTGATTCATGATCAGAGTATCTTTCAGAAGTCGGTATTCAGGTATTTCTACAGTTATTCTCTATTCTTGGCTATATTCTTCAAAGTGATCGATGCCTGATTTCAGAATTCTTAATTATTGGTCTTCTTTATTATGCTCAGTATTATTGGGATTTCCTTTATCTTCAGTATTTTGGTTTATTCTTGGAGAGCTATCAAGTATGCAGTATAGCCAGAATTCTATTGCAAAGTAGTGTTATCTGGTCAGTATTATTCAACATCGTTCAAAGATTTATACACCAAGAAGTGCAGAAGATATCTATATTATGATTGTTGTTCAGTCGACTTGAAAGCCCTACTACAGTAATTCATATCTTAATTGGTATAATTCCTGTCCATGTCTTCTTTGTGTTCATTTTACTCCTTATCGAAATTGCGAGGACGCAATTTTTGTAAGGTGGATGGAATGTAACACCCTGCTCCCGGAATACGTACTCAGTTGCGTATTTAGATTTTTTTTGATCATACTTTTGATTTATTTCCTATATTTGTTTTGTATTATGAATTATTTATATGATCGTTTTGCCTTAGATCTAGATTCGTGAACTCGGAGTCAGCCCCAATCTGAACCGGGGACCCAATTTTAGGGTATTGCTCGAATTGGTCTTTCTATTATTTAGATTTGACCAATTTTAGTTTCAAACATCATTTTTCAATATTTTAGATTTTCTATGATTTTCTGAAATTTTTCTGAATTAATATGAAAATCTTCATAACCAGTGTCGACCAACACTGCTGACCGATTCTCAGATTTTTAATTTACAAATGGACTTGAATTTTTAGAAATAGCTTTTCATATTATTTCTTAAAATCACATTTTCTATCTAAATATTTTTTTTGAGAATTTTCAGAATTTATCAAAATCCGGCCGACGCGGTGTAGACTGGTATCGACGGTTGACTTCAGGATTTTTAATTAAAAATGAGATTTTATTTCTAAAAACTGATTTAGTATTATTTATCAGGATGATGTTTTCTACCTCTGGGTCCTTTTGGGGATTTTTTTTGGAACAGTCAATATTTTTCGACCTTATTATAATATTATATATTTTTTAAAATCTTTCCTTTTCTTTCTTTCTTTCTTTCTTTCTTTCTCCCATCAGATCACTGCCGACCCACACCCCTCCACGTGGGCTACATCACACCCCCTCCCATCAATTTCTTTTACCTTTTCCTTTCTTTCTCTTTTTTCCTCTTCTTCTCTTCCTTTATTTTTCTTCTTCTTTCTTCTCTTTTCTCCTCCTTCTCTTCTTCCCCTGGCCAAAAAAACATAGCCAACAACAGCAACCCCCATCTCCTCCATTTCTCTCCCAAATTCTTCCTCTCTCTTTTTTCCTCTCAAATTCTCCATCCAATCTCACTCTCTCTTACTCTATTTTATTTTTCCCTCTCTAATCTACCTTTCTTTCTTCCTCCCCCAAGATCCGGCCACGACCACCACCATCGGCGCCAACCCCACCTCGCCGGCGACCCCAGGCTCGCGGCCAACTCCGGCGAGCCCATCTCCTCATTTCCTTTCTTTTTCTTTTTCTTCTTCTTTTCTACTTCTTCTTCCCTTTTTTTACTTTTCTTTTTCTTTTTCTTTTCCCCCTTTTCCCCTCACTCTCTCCTCTTCACTCCTTGGGCAGACACGCCAGTCGCTCTGTCGGGCGGTGCTGCCTCTGGCGCCCCTGGCCGCATGTCCAGGGCTGGCCTAGCCTGGCCACGGCCTGGCACCGTGACTAGAGGTGGGGGGTAGCAGCCCCCCACCCCTGCTCTCTCTCTCTCTCTCTCTCTCATCTCTCCCTCTTTCTCTCCCTCTCCGTTTGTCTCTCTTTCTTCTCTCTCATCTCTCTCTCACCGTCCCCTCTCTCTTTGTAGTCTCACTCTCTCCAGCTCTCTCTTTCTCTCTCTACTCTCTTTCTCCCCTATTCTCATTTTCTCTCCTTCTCTCTAGATCTCCGTTTCTCTCTAGACTTTCTCTCTCTACCTCTCTCTCTCTTTAACTCATTCTCTCTCTTCTCTCTCTCCTCTTCTTTTTCTTTCTCTAAAATAATTATATATAATTTATTATATTTGTGGCGCGTGCGCAAGTTCTGGAGATTTCTGAGTTTTCAGCTTTTCTGGAGATTTAGGCGAGTGTCCTCGCCTCCATTTGGTTTCCCCGCTTCGTCGGGTCGACGTGTATTTATTTCGTATTAAATGTATTTTGTATTGGGCGGTGCCCCTATATTTGTATGTGGCCGAGTGCCCTAAATTGTACATGTATATGTCTGTGACGAATATTTGTACTAAAATAGTTTAATTCTTGCACATATACCATGCCTGTGATGTACTTTTTACTATTTTATACCATGCGTGGCTGACCCTTCGCGGTTGTTTGTCTCCGGGCCCTTCAGCTTTCAGGCTTTCTACTTTGCCTTTGAGCCCTTCAGCTTTCGGGCTTTCTACTTGGCCTCCAGGCCCTATCAGCCTTCCGGCTTCTCCACTCCATAGTAGTGTAGATATTATCATACTTGCGTGTATGCTCGTGTAATACTAACATCTCGTGTAGGTTCTCTCGTACCGGCTCTGGGTATTGCCTACTCTACCCAATGGTTTCAGTCCTGTACCTTTATGGTTTTGTGGTAGCTACCGAGAGGGCGCTTAGACCTCGAGCGTACTTTAGCCTCTGGGCTCTCTCACCCACTACCTTAAAAGAGAAGTGCGCTTAGACCATCAGGTCTTTTTGTTTCGCCTGGTAGGCACGCTTAGCGCTCAGCGCTTTACCACTAGATTTGTCTAGGCGAGATGCTGCCGGATTTTCTACTTGCACTTTAAGCCGAGTCATCCCAGTAACCTCGCCATGCGCTCTTGTATTAAACACTGTTTGCTGTTCATACCTCTAGCTTCCTTGGCTTCGCTTGATTGTGCTCAGCTATTACTCTATCGCTTGCTCGTTAATTACTTGCTTGTCATGTACATACTTGTTATGTTAATACTTGACATGTTATTAGTCAATACCTGTCATCTACATGCTAATACCTGACACCTGTCTGTATCACTTTACAACTAATATGTTATCACATGACACCTGTCATGCTACTACTTGACACCTGCTCATGTTATCACCTGCCCCCCGTTATGATATAACTTATCACTTATCACCTGCCTGATCATTAGTCATTGACATGTTAAAACCTGATACCCATTAAGAGTAACTCTCTACTCATGATTATCATATTACAGAAAATGTAGTACCTGATCTCTTGTTATGAACTCCTGTTATGCTTGTTATGACTCCCGTTATGCCTGTTATGTTCCTGTTATGACCAGTTATTTTCCTATTCATTTTCGTAATCTGATAATTATGTTTAATAAGCTATAAAAAGGATAACCTACATGGGAGAAAGAAAGGAAGTGATGGATGCCGGTGTGATGCCTTGCTTATAGTAGTAGAATACTAAAACTAACGATTTGTATTAGGGGGATTTCAGGCCCCCAGAAGATGCGTGTTAGGAGGATTTCAGGCCCCCAATGGTTGTGTCTTGGGCAGACGGGAACTACTATAAGTATGAGCTATCTGCTCTTCATCAGTTTCCAATAACCAACCCTGGCTTGCTTATATATGGATGTATGTGTGTTGAGATGTACACCAGGACACATACCTAGATATATGGGTCGGACGAGTAATAATAATAAAAGATGCCAACTATGAATTCGTTGTATGCTTTGCCCAATATGCTTTCTTCGGATTTTACATCGGATTTTCGGTTTATGATCATTACTATATTATACCTGCTCACATCCTGTTTTCCCACTTGTATTCTATTCCACCATTCTCCTGCCCTTATCTTATTATACCACGAGTATTCCCTGCTTGATATCACTTGCTATATATCTACCTGCTTCTGCATGCTTGTGCTTACGACACGGTTTTCAATGCATAATTATGATTCAGTTTTATCGATACACGTGAGCTTATCTATGCACGCCGCTTGGCATTCGCATCACCACTCGCCGGGGAGTTCTGACTCCTCTGGATCCTCATGTCCAGGTCCTGGAGCTTAGAGCGTGTAGATCCTCCCAGTTGTTGACCTGAGAAGTGCAGCGGTAGCATGGATATCCAGCAGACCGTCTGAAGCCCTATCCTTCCAGGCCCCCTGCTCGGCTCTAGAGTTTTTCTGTGATGACTCTGAGCCTCTTTTTGTACTGTTCATACTTGTATATCTCTTTGTATTCTCGCATTTGCTCCTATCGATGCTGTAATATTCTTGTAATATTTGTCACATCCGGAGATAACTTTGTAATTGTACTCATATATTGGAATGTATAATGCACCACGTACTTCCGTACTCTGATTGTTTTCTGTACTGATGCTTAGCGTATATACGTGAGGGTATTTTTGACCTACATATATACGTCTCAGTAACGTCTCCATACCCGCGGGATCGGGGCATTACATCCGATTTCACATTATTTCTCGCGATAATATTTACTACTTTATAGAATTTTTGGGAACTGTTCGGAGTTAGTCAAATTTTGATCGATTAAAATAATAATAAGTAAATACTAATCAATTCCTTTTTCTAATTTCTTTTCTTTCTTCTTTTCCAAGCTTCTCCACCGCCATTCTTCCCACCGCCTATTCCCATCTCTCTCTTTCTCTCTCTCTCCATCCACATAACTCACTCTCTTTCTCCTTTCCTTTCTCTCCTACTCTCACATACTCTCTCTCCTTCTCCTCTTTTTACACACCTCTTCCTCTCTCTCTCCTCTTTCTGCTCACGCGACCAAGCCAGGCCAGATCGCCGGCAGTGGCTAGGGGGCAATTCAGACCCGACCCGACCCGACCCAGAGTAAGTGGGTATGGGTTTAAGCTATACAGGTTTGGTTCGTAATCAGGTCGACCCACCAGACCCGATTAATAAATGGGTTGGGTCGACCCAAACCCACCAAACCTGCTAAGACCCGTTTACTTTTTTATATTTTTGATCCAAAGATTTTTTTTGGGAATCATTTATCGTTTCCTCTCAGGCTCTCAGTCACAGTGTCACACCATCCGAGCCAAAGGAATCCTAGTGCCCAAAAATATTTCTTCCAGAGAAAGAAAACAAAATAAAAAAATGTAAACCTTGGTGGAAAATAAAAATAAAAACCACCCCTCTTTCTTTCTCTTTGTTTCTAATGAATCTAATCTCCCCCCTTTTCCCCTCATATCTCCAGTCTCCAGATAACCTCTCTCCCTCTCTCGCCCCCTCCCCCCGCCCCCCGCGCGAAGCGAAACCCATCCCCGCCCTCTCTCACCGCCTGATACCACCGATACGTGGCCGAAACCCGCTACCAACCCGCCGCTTCCCCTCTTTCTGCCGCAGCCATTCTCTATTCTCCTTCTTCCAAGATCCAACGAAACCCTAGATCATCCATCGACCAATCCAAGTCATCTGCCTCTTCATTCAAATCCATCCTTTCTTCTCCTCCCTCTCCAGTCTCCAGTTCCAACTTCAAATAATCCATCGATCCGGTCGAAGTCACACTTTCGCAGCTTCACAGCTTCCCCAAATTTCTCTCCGGCGAGCTATCAGACTCGGCGACTTCATGAATCTGAAAGGTAAGTTTCTCTTCCTCCTTTCTTCGAGACATTCGCACAAGCTTCATCACATTCAGATCCGTTGTCTGGTATCCAGAATAATTTTGGTATTCTGAATGATTTCTTGAGCATGGTGATTTACCTGTCAATTAGAATGATTTCTTGAACAAAGGGAAAAATTTGCTGCAAGTGGGCTTTGAATCTGGTCCACTTGCAGCAACCAAAAAAGCCCTTAATTGATTGTGCAAGATTCCAAGAAACTCATAGCTTTGCATCCTTCAAGAGGAACGAACTAAAAGAACAGGGTTTTGATGCATATAGGTATTTTCCTTCAGATTCTCCTAAATTAAGAATCTTAATATAAATCCCGATATTCTGCAAACAAATTTCAATGGATAAGATAGAGTTACCATTATTTCTATATCGCATCCATCAACATACATTTCTGCAATATTATACATCCACTCAATTTGCTTAAATGCTGTCTGGGACTTCATAATTTAGCTCTCCATCCTTTCTTCGTCAAAATCCAATACACCACACATTGCACAATCTTCTAAGGAAAACCTAAAGCCCCTTAATTTTAACTACATTCTCATAAATAAACAAAATTATATTGCATAAACAATCCCTGAGTTTGTCTCAATCCCACTAATACTTTCACCTTTATTTCAGAGAATAAGAAGCATTGCATTTGATATACATGATTTTATCTCATTGAAACCAACATTATGCCACTACCATCTACTTATAGAATGCAAGAACAAGGTTCCTACAAAATATTTACAGCTAATGCATCTGGTGGAAGATTCATGATCGTCAGTTGAGACTTTGTTTCCCATTGGAACTTAAGAGAAGTTATCATAAGCAATCCATCCCTCTAGCAGATATTTATGCACAGTTGAAATTTGTCACTCCTGCTTATCATGAACTATCTAAGAAAATGATCTTAGTCTTGAAGACAATACAGGATCAGATGTAATGAAATCACCAACCCACATAGTTTTATAGAAAAGAACCATGCTAATGACTTAGTTTGTAACACGATGATCTAACATGTTGTCATAACTCTAAATTTTCTTTCTGACCACTTGCTATATATGCAACAAAAGGGAGCAATTGAAATACAATTTATATGTTTATTAGTATGCTTCTGCAAATGATTTATTTATACTTAATCAAGCCACTTTGATATGACAAATTGGTTGCTTTTCTTGAGACAAACCTGCATGTCATTTTTGTATTGTTTTGCTTTTAGCTGCTTTTGATTATTATGGATTTTGTTGTCTAAATGAGAATTTGATAGTATTTTGTTTGAAAGAATATATATTTTTACAGATAATTATGGAGTTCGATGCTAATGATTCCGTTGATGAAGTTATTGGTATTGAGTTGGATATTTCACCTGGTGTGAATGATAGTGAAAAACCCGATTCTATTACTAACAAGAAAGGGTCTCATGTGAAAAAAAGAAAGAAGAGAAACTTCAATGGTCTGAAAATATTTTACTAAAGATGAAGAAGTCATGGGACAAAAAAGAACCTGCAGGTGTAATAAATATGGATCAAAGTATATTTGTGACACTGGTCATGGTACAAAAAATTTATTGAAGCATTTAGAAACTTATAAGAAGCAAAGAGATATTAGTGAAATGATGTTTTCTCAATCGAGTGGGTCTTTAACTATGCATGCATCAAAGTTTGATCCAGACAAGTTTAGAGAGTTGGCCATTAGAGCAATTATCCACATGATTTGCCATTCAAATTTGTTGAATATGAAGGAGTCAGAGCTATTCTTTCATACCTTCATGAAGAGGTGAAACACATTTCAAGGAATACCGCCAAGTCCGATATTTTGAATCTATATAAGAAAGAAAAATGTAGACTTAAAAGACTCTTAGAATCAATTCCTGGTAGAGTTAATTTGACTTCTGATTTGTGGACTTCCATTGCTGCTGATGGTTATCTTTGTCTCACGGCACACTTCATAGATGATGATTGGAGGCTACAAAAGCGCATCCTTAATTTTTGTTTTATGCCTCCACCCCACTCCGGTGTCGCAATTTGTGAAAAAATCTACAATTTGCTTGTTGATTGGAAAATAGATCATAAACTATTTTCTTGCACATTGGATAATGCTTCGGCGAATGATGTGTTTGTTGATTTGTTGAAGAAATAACTTAAATTAAAGCAAGCACTTCTTGGAAATAGAGAACTCTTTCATGTGAGATGTTGTGCACATATTCTCAATTTGATTCTGCAAGATGGATTAAAGGAACTTGATGGTTGTATTTCTAAAATTCGAGAAAGTATTAAGTACGTTAAGGGTTCTCAAATTAGAAAACAAAAGTTTCTTGAATGTGTGGCTCACGTTTCTTTGGATGCAAGAAAGAGTTTGAGGAAAGATGTTCCAACAAGATGGAACTCTATTTTTTGATGCTTGAGAGTTCTTTATACCACCGCCGAGTTTTCTTCATATGAAACTAAGTGATTCTAATTACACTAGATTTTGTCCATCCGAAGAGGAATGGGATAAAGCCGAAAAAATTAAAACATTCTTAAGAGTATTTTATAATGTGACATGTATTTTCTCCGGTACAAAATATCCCATGGCTAATCTTTATTTTCCAAAGGTTTTGTTGTTCAACATACCTTGAAGATGGGGATGAAAGTGATGATTTTCATGTGAAATCAATGGCTATTGAGATGAATAGAAAGTTTGAAAAGTATTGGAAAGAATATAATTTATTGCTTACTATTGCTTGTGTATTGGACCCTCGATATAAGATACAATTTGTGGAATTTTGCTACAAGCGATTGTATGGAGATGATTCTAGACAATTTGGGAAGGTAAAAGCAAGCTTTTCTCTCTCTTCAATGAATATGCAAGCAAATCGGAATTAAATATGCCAAGAACATTTGAGGATTCTAACAAGGCGGGGAGCTCCCATGGTCACAAAGACATTTATGATGAACATTGCATGAACGTTTTGAAGGTAAAATATTTTTTAAATGTTAAAAGTTTTTTTCATCTTGTGAATTTTAGCATCTCACATGCATTGTTTAATGATTTTTTTCTTATATTTCAATATTATAGGCCTTTAATTCATTTGAGAGTCAAGAATTTGTTACCTCTCAAAAATCTCAATTGGAGCTTTATTTAGATGAGCCAAGATATGATCGGAATTTCGAAGTGGATATTCTTGCATTTTGGAAGTCTAATCAATTCCGGTATCTCGAGCTTGCTCTCATGGCGAGAGATGTGATGTCAGTTCCCATTTCTACGGTGGTATCCGAGAGTGCTTTTAGTGTTAGTGGACGAGTCCTTGACCAATATCGAAGTGCTCTCAAACCGGAAATGTTGAAGCATTAGTGTGTGCACGAGATTGGTTATATGAAATGAGAGGTAAATGAATTATGTTTTCATGTATATATATATTAAAGAATATTTTATATCTCTCTTCTATAGTCTATTTGATTAACTTATAAGTTTATTGTTCTCTTTTATGCTAGATAATGAGGAATTAGATCTGGATGAGCTCACCGAAGATATTATGAATCTTAGTATTGGAGAGTCTTTAACTCAAGAATCTACTATTGTTCTTACTTGAGCACAAAGGTAATGACATTTATTTTTGTTGTTAATTTATACTTCGAAGAGTAGATGATTGTTGTTAATTTATACTTCAGTAAAAAGACTTTGATTACATGACAGAAACATGTGGCTTTCAATTACAGACTTTAATGTTTCATTTAACCTCACAGTGTATGGAAGAGAGCTTGGTGTCCTTTTAAGACTAATCTATTGTGTGTAAAGACCTTGTAAATAAATGCAGGGTGTTAATTATACACGCTAATATTTCTTAGTATTTTTCTGTAGGTTAACAGAGCTTATCTCCTTATGTTGGTTTTGATATTTTACTGGCCGATGCTGATAGTGCTCTCGACGGCTGTGGACTAAGAAGAAAGTTAAAGTCAGTCAGCAAGATACCAATATTTGATCTTCCTATTAAGCCGGTTCAGTGGCAAATTTTTTTTTTTTAGCATAAGCCAGTGGCTTGAGTTAGATTTTCATATTTTGAAGCTTTAAAAAATGGAGCTGAGCAAAACTCTAGTGGATTCTGTAAAATGTATTAGCCCATCACGATTTTTTTGTCTCTTGAATCATTGCTTTTTGTTATAAATTTCAATTTTCTTAGTATCTGAGTAAATGTGTATCTCATAACTTTATTATCAGCTTTCTTTGTAGTGTAACATGTCATTCAAATGGGTCATTTGGGTCTAACGGGTCGACCCGACCCTGCCGACCCATTTAGTTAAATGGGTCAAATGGGTCGGGTCGGGTCGGGTCGACCTGCATGATACCGGGTCGGGTTTGGGTTTGGCTTTTTGACCCATATAAATAATTGGGTCAGGTCAACACGACCCGATTATGGGTCGACCCATTTAAGACCCGGCCCAATTAGACCCGACCCGACCCAATTGCCACCCCTAGCAGTGGCATCCTGGCTCCGGTGAGCCCTGCCCTTCTCTCTATCTCTTCCATACTCTCTCTAACTCTCACATCTCTCTTCAACTCACCCTCTCTTTCTCTCTCTTCCCCCTCTCTTTACTCTCCCTGCACACCATTGCTGGCGATGACTATGATAATCGCCTCCGGTCGTCGCGCTCCCCCACCACCAGTTCAGGCTACCACGCTAACCCCCATCTTCTTCTCTTTCTCCTTGACTTCTCTTTCTCTTCTTTCTCTCTATCTCTTTCACTGTTCTCTCCCTTCTCTCTCTGCCGACCAGCCGCTCTGCCTTGCCAGAGCCGCCGCGAGCGCTGCTGTGTGCCAGCAGTCTCCGTTGCCGCTGGCTGCCGCCTCCACCGTTCTCCTTTCTCGTTCTGTCCCTCTCTCTTTTGGATCCCAATCCAAAACCCATAACCTGCTACCCAAATCACTAACCCATTACCATTTACTTAAGTTATGGGTTTAGGTTATTAGATCTAAACCCGACCCGTTAGTCATCCAAACCCGCATCCAAACCCAATAAAGATAATATTACATAAAACCCCCTGCTAAATAATATGTATTATATTTTGAACCTCTACTATTACATATTTAACCCATTTCTATTACTTTTAGTGTTCGGGCGATATCTGGAGCATCTGGACTCCGAATTGGACGATCTTGGAATCGTGGCGATCGTGAGAAAGGGAGCTACCTACTTATGTCCAGTTTGTGAGTGTTTTCTTTTATAAATTCTATTTTATTGTGTTTAATGAAATTGGTTGATTACTTTATTTAAAAAAATCTTGATGATAGGTAAAGCATATAAATATTGTTTAATAAAATGCAGTTTTAATAAAATCACTGCAATTAGACCATACATGATTATTCATAAAATATACGCGATAACATATGTTGCCCAAAGGCCCATCACTCTAGTTTTGATGATGATCAACTCATGTAGTTATGTTTACTAATGATCTTGTGTTTAATTAGTGACAGATTTGTTATCAAGATCTTAGTAGGTGTGGAGCTTCATCAAAGGATTTAAAGTCAAGTTTTGGAGCTAGCACCAGTTGATTCAAGAGCTTGTGCATCAAGATCACATCAAGTACTCAAGAGGAGTCTAGCTCTATGGATCGAGTTTGGACCAAGTCAAGATGATGAGAAGACTTCAAGGGAAGAATTCAAGATCAAGACTTGTGTCTAGGTATAAGATTTTTTGTTTTAGTTAAATGTAAAGGATAGAGTAGTTGGTGGATTACTCAAGTATATATCACACACACACTCTTGATTTAGTTGTCTTTTCATAAAAGAATTTTCAGTTTAGAAAAGACTTTCATTTTGAAAAATACTTTTTGGTTTTTGGTGTTTTCTTATATACATGTTTTAATCCAAAACCAAGTTTAGAGCTTAATGTCAAAAACTTAGATATTAAATCTTATTTGTGTAGTGGATCATATCCATACACACTATGCTTTAATGAGTTCAAAATATCTAGTTTTTATTTAAAAGAGTTTTGGAAAAACAAGATTTTGGAAAATACAAGTTTTCAATTAAGCCAATATTTCCATATTACAAAAATAGTCCAAATCTTTTATAACATGCCTTGATTTTGCTGCAAGCATGTTTGTATATCAAAGTATATTGGTTAAACTATTTTGTAGATTTTTATGTATTTTATGGGATTTTATTTCTATCAAAAAGACCAAGTTTTAATCCCAGATTTTCAGTTTCACGCTTCAGATAGTCGACTTACTTCCTTTATAGTCGACTAACTCTGAAGTCGGTCGACGGCTCGGGTGGCTCGGGTCGACCGACGTGCACAGCGTGCACGCCTTGTCCTGGCCAGTTGGCCGGTCGACGGTCGGTCGACCGGAACTGAGAGCAGTGCTCTCTTTTCTTTGGGTCGACCGGGCGATCGACCGGCAGGCTCCAACGTCGGATTTTTGACCGTTGGCGGTCGACCGGCGGGTCGACCGGCAGGTCTGACAGACCCCAACGGTTAGTTTTTGACAGCCTATAAATTTGGGGGTTTGGTCATTGTTTGAGCTAAGATTTTGGAGACTTTTAGAGCCAGTTTTTCTACTCTTTTCAGAGGTTTTTCTCCACAAAATTTAGAGCCAATACTTCCAATTAAAAGGAGAGTTTTTATCAAGAGTGTTAAAGTGATTTCTTTGAGTTTTCCTCCACCACTCTCATCCTTGTTTTTCTCACAAACACTTGAGCAACCCATTGAGCTATTCATTCTATATGAGTGTTTTTGTGAGAGTGTTTAACATGATCAAAGTGTTTAGATAACTAAGAGATCATTTCTTATACTTTGAGGAGGCGGACGTGTGTGTCCGCGTTGTTTCGAGTTCGGGTGCGAACTCCGTGTTTGAGGTGCGGCCTCGGCAAGCTTGTGGGGCTTGCGTGTGTACGGGACTAGGAGTCCGAGGGCTTGTAGGTGTTGCGGCACCGAGGAGAGATCCATTGGATCTTGCATAGTGGAAATCCTTCGTGTGTCGAAGGTGGGGATGTAGAGCAAGGGTGCTCGAACCTCGAAACAAATCCCTTGTGTTTGCGATTGCTCACTCTCTCTCTCTCTCTTTGTCTCTTTTATATCTTGCATGCTCTTATTGTGCTTATTCTTACGTGCATTATATATTCATTTGTGCTCATATTGTTATATACTTGCGTGAAATTGTTTGCTAACACTTGTATTCAACCAAGAGAGCCAACGCGGCAACTTAACCCATTCAAGGGGAATCTAGAGGAGTTTGTCCAGAGCCCTTCACGAGGAATTCGGCAACACTCTTGTGTTATACGTGGTGTTTAGTGTAAAAGTTTTATTTGGTCATAATTGTTTTTAGCTTCCGCATCATTCATCATTAAGTGACCATTAGATTAGCCTTCACCTATTCACCCCCCCTCTAGGTGAACCTTCAATTGGTATCAGAGCTTGGTACTCTGATTTGGTCTAACAACCTAGAGTTAAAGATCCTCATTTTTAGGCTAATCACTATATTTGTACACACACCATGGACTTCATGTCACCACCCATGTTTGACATTCTTAACATCCATATATGGAAGGTGAAGATGTCCTTGTACCTCTAAGCCTTAGGTATTCATGTCTATCTTGTCATCACTAATAATGATTATTGTTTATATGGTAAGAATTTTGAGGCTAATGCAAAAGCCCTTAATGCTTTAAAGTCTACCTTAGATGATGTTTATTTATCTAGAGTTTCTAACTTTGATTCGGCTTTTGTAGTTTTGAATACCCTCATCTCCCTCGGCGAAAAAGATCAATACTATGCGGAGAGCGATTCAGACGTTGGAAGCAACACCTCCAACTTGTGCTACATGGTCCAAGGGGATAACCCCCTTGAGGTAACTACCGAATCCGATGATAAGGACATGTCATATGATGAGCTCACTTCATTTTGTCAATTATTGCATGAAAAATATGACATGCTTAAAAAGAAAAATAAAAATTTGAAAAAGAAGTTTGATTGCATGCATATAGAAAATGATTCATTTAGAACTATGATTGCATGTTTAGAAAAAGAAAAGGATAATTTGAAAAATGAAAATGTTTCCCTTATGTCTAAATTAAATGATCTTTGTGAAGGAAACATAAGTTTGAAAAATGAAATTATTTTGGTAGGAAAACAAAAGGAAATTATTTTTCAAGAAAATAAATCTTTGAAAAGAAAATTTTTTGAAAAGAAAAGAAATTGTTTTTCAAAAAAAAAGAAAAATGATTTTTATATCTCACCATGCTTTACATGCCACCACTAGTGAGATTAATGTTTTGAAAAATAAAATGGATTGTTTGAGTTCAACTTTTGAACTCCGTGTGCATTCAACCATTCTAGATTGGAATCCTTGTTTCAAAAGAAACAAGTTCCCCACATTCATGCACATCATCCTCATGCATATGCTTATGTTGCACGTCATGATCACACCCATACACATAAGCATCCTACGGTGTACAAATGTACACATTGTAGCCGCAAAGGCATTTAGCAAAGTTTTATTTTGATAAGATGCATCATTTAAATTTGCTAATAAAAATTTTTGGGTTCCTTACAAGACTAACCCAAAGGACCCAAGAAAATATGGGTACCAAAGTCCCCACCTTTTGTATTTGATGTAGGTGAGGGTTCTCACATGACGTGAGAGATTTGGTGCCTTGGTGGTGTTGCACGTGGACTAGATGGACATTTTTTGATGCACCGCTATCAAGGGAGTTTTGGTGGGAAAGACCACCATGCTTGGAGCTTTGGAGTTGGTAACAATCTCTAAACTCCCATTTTATTTATGTTCATGCTTTCTCATTCATGATATTTTTAGCATGATCATGTTTTATTTATTTTTGTGCTTCATGTGGTAAAAACATGCTTAGATGTAGTTTTATCAAAACTTGTATTATACATGTACAAATAGTGAGTTACACGTGACTTATATATGTTTGCACTTCATGCTCATTTGTACCCACTATATGCACATGTATAGACTAGTTTTGATGATTCTCTCATTTATACTTGTTTTGCCAATTTTCGTGTTTTACTTCATGTATATGCATCTTTAATTTAAATCTAATAAATATACATGTATACCCGTGAGTCTCTTGCCTTCATGCAAATACATTGATAGACTCTTTTATATTGGGATATGTATGTGTATTGTTAGTTTTGGATAAATCATACATATACCATGAAGATTAGTGTTTTAATGAAAAATGATTTTTTTTTAACTTATGATCATTTTGAGTCTTAATGACTTTTTCATGAAAATGCCATTTACATAACCTTTGAACACTTATCTTTTACTTTTCAAGATAATTTTGAGTTTTATGGACTATGAGTGCTTGAACTTTTATGTATTTAGTATGATTCATGAAATACATATGCTTTGATTTCATGTTTTTGAAAGATCTTTAACTAGTTTTTCAAAAATTATTTTAACTAGTTAATTGTTCTTCATTTGGTAGAGTTTTTCAAACAAAGCTTATTTTCAAATCTATTTTTGAAAACCCCTACCATCTATGGGAGGATGGATGGGGATCATGTTCATGTATGCTTTATGAGAAAAACATTTTAATCTTGAACCATGATTGGGTGGTAGTTATGAGTTATATACTTGATTTACATTGTCATTTTCAATGGTATCATTGGATTCTTTCAATTGGTATCTAAATTGATAATTTTTGTATATACTCATATTTTGTTTTCTTATATATGTATGTATCAATGTCAATTGGTATACTCATTTCATACATATATATGAGTTTCATGTGCTTAACTTTCAATTGGTTCACATTTTAAAAAAAGCACAAAGTTTATGTTGAAAAATAAAATTTTTTTCTGATCATTATGTTTACTATTGGTATCAATATGTTTCAACTTCATATTTGTTAAATTTCAATTGGTATCAATATGATTTACAATAATGATTATTTTCAATTTGGTATCTTAAAATTTGTTTGTTTTACTAAAGCTCTGATACCTTTAAAAATTTTGTTTAAGAAAAATTAAAAAAAAAAACATTTTTTTTGATTTGTAGTGCCTATATGCAAGGAGAGCTTACATCTCTTCTACATATAGATTCATGTTGAGTGTATTGTGTATTGAAGAGCTTGACAACTCTTCTTTATGTGGTACACGTGTGTAGGGGGAGCTTCACATCTCCTCTTATGCATTACATAATATGTGTTATGTGATTGGGCTTGTCATCCCTTCTTCATGTAATGCATATGTGTAGGGAAGCTAACTTAGCGTCTTCCTCTTCATGAATGTATATCGCATATACTTTTATTGATATTTTGTTTTGGCCCCTTATTGATCTTTTTGTTTATGACAAAAAGGGGGAGAAAGATTTGATGATTTTGTTTTTACCTTAAACCCTTTGTTGATGATTGACAAAAATGGGGAGAGGGATTTGCTATATATGCATGTTTTATTAAAGGATTTATGTTTATGCATTATATGTTTGTTTTGCAAATAGGAGAAAAAGATTCCGTGATTTTGTTTTATACTTGATTAGCATGTTTACTCCTACATTTGCATGCACGTTTATGTGCCTCATTGCATATTTATTTTGTTTATTTGTTATGCATGAGTTAAGGGGGAGCTTCTTTGAAGCTTTACTTTAATCCATGCATATATAACTTCATGAGTTTTGTCATCATCAAAAAGGGGGAGATTGTTGGCTCAAAGGCCCATCACTCTAGTTTTGATGATGATCAACTCATGTAGTTATGTTTACTAATGATCTTGTGTTAATTAATGACAGATTTGTTATCAAGATCTTAGTAGGTGTGGAGCTTCATCAAAGATTTAAAGTCAAGTTTTGGAGCTAGCACCGGTTGATTCAAGAGCTTGTGCATCAAGATCACATCAAGTACTCAAGAGGAGTCTAACTCTATGGATCGAGTTTTGGACCAAGTCAAGATGATGAGAAGACTTCAAGGGAAGACTTCAAGATCAAGACTTGTGTCTAGGTATAAGATTTTTGTTTTAGTTAAAATGTATAGGATAGAGTAGTTGGTGGATTGCTCAAGTATATATCACACACACACTCTTGATTTAGTTGTCTTTTCATAAAAGAATTTTCAGTTTAGAAAAGACTTTCATTTGGAAAAAATACTTTTGGTTTTTGGTGTTTTCTTATATACATGTTTTAATCCAAAACCAAGTTTAGAGCTTAATGTCAAAAACTTAGATATTTCATCTTATTTGTGTAGTGGATCATATCCATACACACTATGCTTTAATGAGTTCAAAAATCTAGTTTTTATTTAAAGGAGTTTTGGAAAAACAAGATTTTGGAAAACAAGATTTTGGAAAATACAAGTTTTCAATTGAGCCAATATTTCCATATTACAAAAATAGTCCAAATCTTTTATAACATGCCTTGATTTTGTGCAAGCATGTTTGTATCAAAGTATATTGGTTAAACTATTTTTGTAGATTTTTATGTATTTTTATGGGATTTTATTTCTATCAAAAAGACCAAGTTTTAATCCCAGATTTTCAGTTTCAGGCTTCAGATAGTCGACTTACTTCCTTTATAGTCGACTAACTCTGAAGTCGGTCGATCGGCTCGGGTGGCTCGGGTCGACCGACGTGCACAGCGTGCACGCCTTGTCCTGGCAGTTGGCCGGTCGACTCGGTCGGTCGACCGGAACTGAGAGCAGTGCTCTCTGTTCTTTTGGGTCGACCGGGCGGTCGACCGGCAGGCTCTAACGGTCAGATTTTTGACCGTTGGCGGTTGACCGACGGGTCGACCGGCAGGTCTGACAGACCCCAACGGCTAGTTTTTGACAGCCTATAAATTTGGGGGTTTTCGTCATTGTTTTGAGCTAAGATTTTTGGAGACTTTTAGAGCCAGTTTTTCCTACTCTTTTCAGAGGTTTTTCTCCACAAAATTTAGAGCCAATACTTCCAATTAAAAGGAGAGTTTTTATCAAGAGTGTAAAAGTGATTTCTTTGAGTTTTCCTCCACCACTCTCATCCTTATTTTTCTCACAAACATTTGAGCAACCCATTGAGCTATTCATTCTATATAAGTGTTTTTGTGAGAGTGTTTATCGTGATCAAAGTGTTTAGATCACCAAGAGATCATTTCTTGTTACTTTGAGGAGACGGACGTGTGTTTCCGCGTTGTTCGAGTTCGGGTGCGAACTCCGTGTTTGAGGTGCGGCCTCAGCAAGCTTGTGGGGCTTGCGTGTGTACGGGACTAGGGAGTCCGAGGGCTTGTAGGTGTTGCGGCACCGAGGAGAGATCCATTGGGATCTTGCATAGTGGAAATCCTTCGTGTGTCGAAGGCGGGGATGTAGAGCAAGGGTGCTCGAACCTCGAAACAAATCCCTTGTGTTTGCGATTGCTCACTCTCTCTCTCTTTGTCTCTTTTATATCTTGCATGCTCTTATTGTGCTTATTCTTACATGCATGATATATTCATTTGTGCTCATATTGTTATATACTTGCGTGGGATTGTTTGCTAACACTTGTATTCAACCAAGAGAGCCAACGCGGCAACTCAACCCTTTCAAGGGGAATCTAGAGGAGTTTATCCAGAGCCCTTCACGGGAATTCGGCAACACTCTTGTGTTATACGTGGTGTTTAGTGTAAAAGTTTTATTTGGTATTAATTGTTTTTAGCTTCCGCATCATTCATCATTAAGTGACCATTAGATTAGCCTTCACCTATTCACCCCCCTCTAGGTGAACCTTCAACATAATCATAATTTATTTTAGTTCTTGAGTTATTATACATAGGTGATATGTCTGAATATCGAGATTCATAAATTAATAATTTTTTATCAATAACGTAGCCAATAAATTGATAATTAAAAATAGATAATTATATATGATAATAATTTTGTGATATCTATCCTATTATAATCAATATTGTAATCATTATGATAAATAAAATATCTAACATTTGATTATGTGGTACAGCCACCGTACCAACCACTGACAACACTGAGACGCTATCCTTGTATTTTTAGTACATGCATTCCCGTTATACGGATACTCTAGAGCATGGGATAGGGGACACTACTAGTACACGTGGATATCTGTTTTGCTGCACACTGTTATCGTATGTACTTATAGACATATCGCACATATCCAGTAGTGCACCGATATTATTATTTTAATCATATCTCACCCTTACACAGATACTATTACATCATACCATTTATGTTTTCTTTATGCTTTTACCGATACATGGATGCCCATTTCACTATATACTGTCAGCGCACATATTTGTATCATCGTTCCCTAGATACTCGGTGCACAGTTACTTCATGTTCTTACTCCACTGTTATATAGACTCACCGGTTTACATGTATTGATTGTCTATGTATTCCTATACATAGATCATGGTTTATATGATTGCTAAATGCATATTCATGTATTCTCGTTACATGATTATTTTCCCGTTACTGATATTGATATTCCCATTACTAGATCGTGAGCTGTTGATATGCGATGGGTGGAATCCCACATCTATTGTTTCCCGTTTCCCGTTATCTTATTCTATGCTATCAACAGAACTCAGATCCTGTTTATCATGTTACATGTACCATGTACTGTACTTGTTCCTGATATATTGTATAGTTAAAGATAATAAAGATAACTTGGGGATGGGGAAGACTTGACGGTTGATTAGATTCTATGGGGTGGATGTACTAGATCTATATTTATCCCACTGCAGGGGATGGTTGTGCTACCTACTAATTGTATATAGTTCCATGAGCTCCTGTTTCCTGTTTCATGCTCCCCTCTTAATGGAGGGCCCTGGTCTTAGCAGCCAGGGGTCTATTTAAGGTCGTGATCCCGGGTATGCACGAGATACCCTACCCGATAAGAGCTCCTTGACCATTGAGTTTTCAATTAACATACTAACATCATATAAATAATAGTGATGATAGGAACACTTGTTATTTGGTCACTCTCTCGTTTGGATAATGGTACCTGTATGCCATGTCCGGATGGGTTCGACTGGAGTGCGGGCTCCAGTATGAACTGCCAGTGGTATAGGAAACTAGAAAAGATTGATTAAAATACCAGGTGTACTGATTGTTATTATTGTATAAATAACATGACTTGCCTGATACATGTATACTATTATTAGTTGAATTTTTTTACTGTTCCTGATAATTTATCCACTATCATGTTACCTGTATACTTTGTTACCTTACCTGGTACATGTTACACTTTATGTTATGGCACGCTACTATGCATACCATATATTGTTCTGTTCTATATATTCTTCGTGCACACACCATGCTTGTACACTCATGACACTATAGTAAGATTATTCATGTTTCTCACGAACACTGTTAGGCTATTATTTATATACATATGAATAACATGCTAGATAATGATGATTTTATAGTACTGGTAGATACTACTGTTATAACATACTAGGTTTTGATGGATATTATATATTATACCGATTGTACTATTGTACTATCTATTACTGCTTCCTTCATTTTATCACTCACTAGGTCGCTTTCTGACGACCCTGGGTTTGCGTGCCCAGGTTAGAGATTCGAGATATTATACTATCAGATATGTCATTGGATTCATGTAGGACACTAGTCATCGGTACTCTTCATAGGTATCTTTCTTATTTAGCCTTTATTTTCATATTTATCCATATTTCTATGTTTCTCATGATCACTGACCCCTTTTGCAGGTATTCTTGTACTTATTTCATGCTGAAATTAGTGTAACTATTGTATTTATTCCCTGTAATGAGGTTTAGCGTACAAAAATAAGGGTATCTCTGCCCTGCGTATGTATGTCGCTATAACGTCCCTGTACCTGCGAGATCGGGGCGTTACAGAAAACTTGATGATTTAACATTCAGTTTAAGAGGATTCTTAAGAAAAAGAGTTTAACTTTTTCAAATAATCTTATTTGCTTTGCTTAAGACTTCCGAAACTAAAGCTTAAGTTTTGCCTATGATCAAGTTGAGGCACTAAGAATTTTAAGAGATGAACACATCGTTGAGTAGTAAGATAGTAAGCCCAGATCTTCTTCCTATGTTAAAATCAACAAAACACTCTTCAAGCTTTTTAAAGATCACCTTTTCCAAAGCCTTTTTCAAGTTATAAATTTTTCTTTAAATCACTTCCCTTCTCTCCATTCTCTTTTTCAATATAAAAGAAAGAAAGAAAAACACAAACACCATTCTTTGTTATTTAACAATTCATCAAAAAGTTTCTATCGCATTCCTCCTCGTGGACACAACCCGTTAGCCCAAAGCTAGACGGTAATTCTCATTGCTTTTTCTTTTTACAATCACTGAGCTATTTATAGGGGTTTAAGGGGTAAAACTGTTCATTAAAAAACCTCCATAATGGAGGTTAACTCCCCTCATTACGTGGGCAGTAACCTATCCGGTAATGAGGGCAGTTACAATTGAGACGCAGGGCTCCTCTACAGTTGAAACATAGACTTGAGCTCTACGTTTAGCCATTAGGTAACGCTGGACGTGGGCTTTGAGCTTTGCTAGACGCGGGCTTCGAGCTCTGTGTCTTGGCATTGCAGTGATGCTGGGACGTAGGTTTCGAGCCTCGCATTTTGACGTTGTGGTGATGTTGGGACGCAGGTTTCGAGCCTCATGTTTTGACGTTGCGGTAATGCTGGGATGCGGGTTTCGAGCCTCGCTTTTGACACTGCGGTGATGTTGAGACGCAGGCTTCGAGCTCTGCGTCTTAGCATTGCAGTGCAGGGGTGCAAGCTTTGAGTCCTGCGTCTTGGCGTTTTATGAATGGCTTTAATTAGCCTCGCGTCTGAAGTGTAAACTCTACTATCGATGACTTGTCTTCAATGATTTTAGATAGTCTACAATTATATGTTTGCCCATTCGGGTAATTACATTGGGATTGAATCCTTTTGATTGAGCTTGATGGAACTGAGGGTTAACTGATGATATGGTGGATTTGGATAGCGATGACTATCTGGATATGGTGAAGGGTGTATTTATTTAAATATTGGGACTTGTATGCATCAGTGATTTAGAGGAGAGGCATATTGATGACTTAGTGGATTAGAGTAGATCGACATGATCGAGGTAACTGATTATTGATTTATTGAGGTGGTTACTATAACAGATATTGACTTTGGAGTCACCAACGGATGAGATTTGACTGATTCTAGATGAGATTTTTGTATGCGATCAGTGTCTGGACCTATTTCGGTAATTATTCATGTTACTGAAAGTTACTAGGAAAACATCGTTAGACCGTAATGCTCGGTACAGCTCTATTTACTGTTTACTCTATTATTGTTACTATACTGTACTGTTATCATTACTGTCACCGCATTGTCTCAGTATTCTAGATAACATGATATTGACTGATTTAACTGAATTAAATAATAATGTAAAAAGGCAACTTACATTGGGATTGGGAAAATTGATGGAGAAGACATTATTTGTATTTTTGGTAGACCTAGGATACAGGTGCGCAACTGAAATGAGGGTTCCAGTGCAGAGTTCCCGGGAATGACTGACATCCATCTGATATTACTACTGTTACTAAGTACCTAGCAGTACAGGCCTGGTTTAGTACTAGGAATCTGGGGCCATGGTCCCGGGTATGTACGGGACCCACATACAGCATGGACAAAATCTCCAACCAATCAGTTTCAATAACAATGTCCCTGATTGACACGTGTAGTAGGCGTAGTATAAGATGCGTCTACTGTACGTGACAATTGGTGTTCGCTGACATAATTTATGACAAAACTGAAATCTTACATTGACTTGTAGACTGAACTTGATATATATGCCTGACTGTATACATCTGATTATACCAATGACTTGACTGTACACCTAACACCCGCTTGGACATTTGATTTTCTACTGACTGATTTATTACTTTCTATTCATGTTTTATATATTATTTCTGTTTTATTTCAGTATATATGTTCATAGTATGCTCACATTTATATTCACATGCCTTTCCCTTTTATTCTTACACATTCACTAGATGTTCTGACTCCCTGAATTTGCATATCTAGATCTGAGGCTATTTATTGCTAATTAGGTATTTGGAGAGGATCACATGTACCTTGAGGAGCTGGAGTCTCTCTTCCTGATTATCGGCATCCTGCTCTTTTATTCATTTTATTTCTTGATTCTTTCTATATCGTACCCAATCACATTTCATATTCTTATTCTTATGCTACTATTGTATTAGACATTACATGTATTATTGTAGTGATTTTTAGTGCCTTTATAGATTAAATATATCTTTTTAGGTTACTTTAAACTTAGCGTGTATACGTAAGGCATTCTTCTCGCGTATATACGTCGTCGACTCTCGTCCGACTCCGTTTTTTTGTATTTTGGAAAGCGGAGCGTGACAGAGGCCCCCATCACCACCACTGCTCATCATAACGCCTTCGAAAAGGTGAAAGTTGTAGTTGCCAAGGCCAACGCTAAAACCACCGCTTCTCCCACACTCACCAAGACACCGCAGTTTGATGTGTCAAAACAAGAATCACATGACACTTCATATGTGGCCAAGCAAAAGAGAAAAGAGTTGGCTTTCAACTATCTGCGCATCTCCAATCCGACGACGAAATCTTCCATGTGATCCAAGTCTGTTATCAAGACAACTGCAGCTTCCATATCCAACTCCTCCTCGGGTCAAATCATTTCTTACCGCTCTACTCCATAGCTATTTAGCCCCTGAAGAAATTGAAAGGCAATTTGGACTGTTAATTGGCGGCGATTAATCGTCTATTTTTTTTTTTTATATTTTTTCTTTCTTTATTTGCCTATCAAAATAAATGAAGAAGAAGAAAAAATGGGGGTGTAGCTCATATGGTAGAGCGCTCGCTTCGCATGCGAGAGGCACGGGGTTCAATTCCCCGCACCTCCATTTTCTTTTTCCTGATATCCCACTTAACTTTTTTCTTTCAAAATTGTTTTATGTTATGTGTTTTGCTTACTTGTTTGTTTTATCTCTACCGTTTCACTTTTAGAGAAAGAGTGAGAGAGAGAGAGAACGCAATTCACATAATATCATACAAAATCACAAACAATAGGAAACTTAAATTACAATGCACGAACCCTTTTTTAACCTGTCGTTCAGTCTCCCTTCGATCACAATCCTTGTGCATGCATAACAATAACATAAGCCCTGCTTCCACCGTCACCACCACAGATTTCCAGATCCCACTGCACACAACTGTAGAATGACAATCAGACACATTGCCACCTCTAACCAATACATAATCCCATAATTAATACATAATCATTTTTTTTTTGTTTAAAACCAAGAACAATAATAAAGAGGAAAGTGACAAGCATTTTTCTAGCACCCAAATCGTGGGACCTCTTAAGGGTTTGTGGGCTTGTTTGTTTGGTGAAAATGGGTTGGGAAAAAGTGGATATAGTGGGCTTCACTGTCAGTTTTTTCTTATTTTATAAAATCATATTTTGTAATTTTCAGAAAATAAAAAAAAAAACGGCGCTAACATTATAAAACATTAGCGATTTTTTTCACTTTATTTTCACTACAAAACGAGTGAAAACCAAACACCCTGAAACTTGTAATAAATTTTCTCAAGAAAAACTAACCGTTTCCAGATGGTTCTCGGAGTCAAACACGCCCCCAAGAAAAAGGGTGTGGTGCTGTGGCACTAGTGAGGAGACCAAGGGCCATGATTGTGGACATGAGGTCCCCTCAACAAAATCTTCTTGTTAATGTCTAGTCTGTTCCTCTTATGTTCTACGCTCCCACAAATAAAAAGAGCCTTTGACAAATCAATTCTTGTTTACTCAACATCAAGTACTAGAATTGATTTTTTTTCACTGTTAGATTATTATCCATAATACATGTGATGATCCAAGAATTGCAACTCACATGAGAACATGAGTTTGTTGCAAGCAATGACGTTTTCATGTGTGGATTGAGGATGTTGGATTAGCACTGTGTCCACTTTCTTTCCCCAGTTGATGGTTTTTTGCCAAGATTAATTGATTGATATATAAGGAAGTTTAGAGAAACATGAGATATGTGTACTTTTGTTCTTTGTATTACGGAAAAAAATAACACTTTGCAACTTTCGTTTTAATTTTACTTGTATATGTTATTTCTGAGAGATGGTAGTCCAATGTGCGAGCTTCATATTTGTATATGGTTACTGGTTATGTATCCACATTAATTGTTGATATGAATATGAGTATCTCATATCAAATCATATTTATATTGTTTAGTAAATGATAGACAAAAACAGATATTGTAAATGTTTGACTTAGGTAGATGTGATGACATGAGTGTGAGAGAGAGAGAGAGAGGAGGAGAGAGGAGAGAGAGAGAGAGAGTTGGGACTTGAGGGTGTTTTCCAATGAGCTCCTTCATCAACTATCTCATCACAAATACTTGGAAACAAACTTCCTCCTGTGATGTATGTCAAGCTCCCGCAACCAAAACAATGCAAGGATGGCATGGGCTTGTCCAATCACATCTCTCACTCTACTAGTTGGTATTGTGAATTAATGATGATCCTTCTTTTATAAATCTTCCATAGGATTCTCACATTCAATTTAAAAAGAAGATTGTATTAAGACAAGTAATGATGCCAATCCAAAAATAGGCTCTCTTTCCACAATACAAACAGTAATACTTGAGACACCACCACAAGTACTAAAGCCAAGTACTATGGCCTCCCATTCTCATGTAACATCACGTACTAGTGAGAGAGAGCAAATCAGAGGGGCAAGAAAAATATCCCATTACACATATCTAAGAGACAGGCAGTCCTGTTT
>JAVJIF010020395.1:0-57903 GCA_038442645.1 Agave tequilana | reverse complement strand
TTGAAAATATTGATGTTTGAAAAACTCTACCAAAACGAAGAATATCGAAACTAGTTAAATGGAAAAACTTGTAAACTAGTACGAAATCCTTCAAGAAAGGAATAAACAAAAGTATTTTTCATAAAACACATGTAAATCACATGGCACTAAACACTAGAAATCAATAAGGCACATATCATACTCATGAAAACAAAATCATGAGAAACCATTAAATAAGTGAGTGCAAAAGTGTAATGTGAAACATGGCATCATGAAAATATTCAATTAAGCTCATGTGAAATTCCTTTAAAACTGAAACATGAAACACTAAATTTTCATTAAAAACAAATTATACTTCAAGGCATATGTATGTTTTGACAAAACAAAAGGTATACACACATATCCCTAAACATAATTGAGTCCATAATAAAGATTTGCATGAAAAGCAAATGACTCAAGGGGTATACATGTATATCTTAAGGTTTGGTAAAATAAACATATACATGAAGTGAAAACACATGATCATAAAACATGTACAAAATGGGAATACAAGTTAAATGCATGGATCATCAAAACTAGACTATACTAGAACATCTAATGGGTACAAATAAGCATTCAAGCACAAACATATAAAATTTATTTGTGGCCCACTATATGTACAAGTATATATCCTAGTCTTAATGAAAACTAACATTTAAACAAGTAATCAAAACATGAAGCATAAAACGAGACATAAATCACATGATAAACATAAAAACGATCATTATGTAAATCCACATGCTATTAGAACTATGATATACATAATAGCTAAACAATGGTGAGAACACAACATATGGGTCCATATAAACATGGGTGATCTCAAATAACTAACATGTATATCACTAATCTAATTAACATGGCATAATCATAATAATCAATAAACATCAAAACATGCTATAAACAATGAACATGGAAAGCATGCAAATATAAACGGGAGTTAGAGATCGATACCAAAATTGACGAGGGCACCTCTCTAGTTCTCCAAACCAAGGTGGTCCTCCCACCAAACTCTTGATCGGGGCAAAACTAGCACTCAAAAATGTGTAGTTTGTGAAATCAATGAAAACTCGTATGTGTGCTAATGTACCCTCGATACTTCCGTTATAGCATTGGCTCAACGGTCGAATCCACAGGGAAGGGAGGCGATAGAAGCATTGACAGTTTCTATTCACGTTGTTTGTTAACAATTCTTCTATGTTAAAAGAATGAAAAAGAAAGTGAAAGAAAAGAAAAGAAAATCCAAAATGTGGTAGGTGGAGAAGGCGATGAAAACGGCGATGTAAAAAAAACAAAATGGAAGTGGTTTGGGAAAAAAATAGGAAAGGAGATGAAGCTTGTGGTAAAGAAAATGAAAACAAAGACAAACAAAGAAGTGGTGAAAACAATAATGAAAAGATACTTTGAAAATAGTTTCTAAAGCAAGATAAAAGAAAAACTCATGGCTACTAACTACTAATTGATCCACTAACCATGCTAACCTCTTAGTGATAGTTGCCTCACATTTGATCCTCGGCCATCACTAATCCTTGGCTTCAAGAGACGATACAAAGCATGGCAAATGAGATGGTTCTTCACATTCAAACTTGCATCAAGAGCAAGCTAATACAAACATTAGATCATCAAACCATTAGAAGCAAGCATGAAATAAGAGAGAGTTAGCTTGGTTAGCAAGTTAGCAAGTTAGATGTTAGAACCCATCATCATGAGCCATCAATGGCTCTTGCAGAGCAAGGCCTTGTAGAGGCTACTAGATTCATGTGGATTATCAAGTAAGTGATTAGATGGTTAGTGGTTAGTAGTTAGATTTCCATGAGAAGAAAAGTTAGGCAAGCATCATGTAGAAGATGAAGGAGATTACATTGGGGAGAAAGGAGGTACCTTTACATAGACTGCCACCATCAATTACATCAATCCCTCTCTATCTCTCTCTCTGAATCACTCAGCCTAGTACAAGATCTAAAAACGAAATAACATAACAAAATACAAGAAATGAAGAACACCTACCTACACTACACTAAAACATAGAAACCCTAGCCTAAAAAAAAAAAACTCTCCCCATTCTGGCCCTTTACAGGGGTTTATATAGGCATAGGATGATTCCAGAAGATGAGACGGGGCCACGCGTCGAAAATCGACGCGTGGCTCCACTCCATTGCTGTGGAAACGCGACAATTGCCGCGTTTTCGTGACAATACCAGGGACCTAGGTCCCTGGTTTTTTGTCAGGATGTCCCCGTTTGTTCTAGCAGCTAGGTCCCTGGTTTTTGTCAGGATGTCCCCGTTGGTTCTAGCAGCTTCCTGGTATATTCCGTTTCTGGTAATTTCGCCCGAATATTCGTCTGACGTGCGTAAGAGTCTGGGTTCATCGTATCTTCTAGATGATCCCTTGCTTGGCCTCCACGAAATTCGGGATTAATTACCCTAAAAGGGTTTAATTAAGCTCTTATTACTCCTTTGCCCTTGAACTCTTGATTTACCTGCAATAGAGACCAAAACACGGTTTAGACCGACAATTTATTCATAAATCGGTGGGGAAATGCGATATAATAATGCATAATCATAGACTAATCACACCCCCACACTTATCTTTTGCTCATCCCGAGCAAAACAAGAAAAAAAAACTATACTACAAATGTTATTACACCACTTTCGCAGGTGACGCGATTGCACTGAGCATGTGCAACAAGCCGTTAAACCTCTAGGTTACCCTAGGGAGGAGTTATATCTCCTGAGGGTTTTCAGCGGATTGCACCCATAAAATCCATAAAGAAAGAAGACAAATGTTAGTATTTTGAAAACATATTTTGAAGGAGAGACAAGTTTATGAAATATTTTTGCAAAAATATAAGCGATCTAAGATCATAAGTCCACCAAAATTTATTCTTCCTTAAACTTAGTCTCTACGCAAGATCTTGTCTTTAATTAAGGTAGAATTCAAAATTGGATTGAATATTTTATTTTCATAAAACCTAGATAATATGCACTTTGTGATAGTGAAGATTTCTGGGATTTCAACTCTAACCATCAAGCCATTTATTTATATTTATATATATTTCTTTCTTTTTCTTCTTTTTTTTTCTTTCCTTAGTTTTCTTAGGCTTTCTAGTTCACTCATGTAGTGAGCCTATAACCGATGACTCCCAGACCAGACGATTTTAGGGCACCAGATGAGAAAACATACCTCGAGTTTAAGGACTCGAGTAAACAGGCCACAAAACTAAGGGGGATTTATTTGTTTCTTTTGACCACCGTTAGGCGTGAATAATCATGCTTCTTGAGGCATAATTATCCAGCTTAATAAGTGACCATATATATATATATTTTAATTTATTTTTGCTTTATGGCATTTTAGGTCTTTGTTTCCATCCCAAAAATGTGTAAGTGTGAAGTGCATACTATCTAAGGCAGAAATTCAAGATAAAATTATCTCCCCAATTTATCTTACTTAGCCTATAATTTTAAACAAGATCCATTATTTCAACTAGGTTTAAGATGTCATAATTAAGGCTTTCTTAATTTCTAAGATCATCTTAATTTTCTTAAAAATAGACCAAAACTTTGTCTCTTGTTTCAAAAAGTTTTTAAAGAAAGAGAAAATTCCTATACAAAAGAGAAGATTTCTAAAGTATCCTAAAAGAAGTATAAAGAAAGAAAATCTAAAAACTCTACGTTAGTAAACCCTCCCCCACACGTATCTCATGCATTGTCCTCAATGCGTCGTGATGTATGTATGCATGAAACAAATAGAAAGGGAGGAAAGTTACCTCAAGGTGGTGGTTCCGGTGGCGGTCTGATTGGTCCACGAAATGCAGCCCAATCATTCTTGTGTGGAGTCCGGAGGAACCCACCAGAGACCTCTAAATACAACCCACTAGAATGATGTATGTATGAATGATTTTTATTAAAAATTTTACCCCCATCTAATTTCCAAATTTTCAAAATAATTTCAGAGTCAAATTCATCAGACCTTTGTCCCAGAATGGAATGATTGATTTGGACTCAGGAGTACAAGCTAATACCGACTCAGGAAAAAGACTTAAGTCAAGTAAAGGTTCGCGAGTCGAGATTGGTTCAGGAAGTGGGTCCAAATTAAGAAGATGAAGCTCAAGTCCACATTCATTTCCCCATGATGGAATGTGACTTTCTAAGGTTGGTGATTCGAGTTCAGGAATGACAGGTATGGGAATCAAAACTGACTTTAAAATGTTACTTAAATTGGGTAATATAACAGGAGTCAATAATGATTTAGGAATTTGAACTGGATCACAAATTTGAGGATCAAAGTCACATTCCTCATTGAGTTCAATTCCATGAAAATGAGAACTTGCCAATTTATCAATGGGACTTTCAAAGTATGAAATTGGTCAAGTTCAATATTCATCATAAAAGATTGGTGATTCAATTTCATAATGGATTGGTACAGGATCCAATACTGACTCGGAAAAAGGCCTGAATTCAGGTAAAAACACCGAAGTCATAATTGAATCAGGAAGTAGAATTGAATCACTAATTGAGGTTCATGATCATATTCATGCTCAAGTTCAATTTTAGGAAAAGGAAAACTTGCCAAAATGTCAATGGGATCTTTAACATTTAAGTTTGGACAAGTTCAGATGGGTGTGCTGAAATTGAATCTTGATTTCCAAAATGACAAGAGTCTTGGGTCATATCAATAGAGTTTGGCATAGCTGAATTGGTCAAAGGTTGATAAGATAGAGTTTCCACATTCCTATAAATGTTAACCAATTGACTCAATTGTGTTTCCAACCTATTGACAGACTCGGCAGATGATTTTTGATATTGTAACATAGACTCCTGCAAGATTTCTATACTCTTTTCTAGACTTGATTTTTCTACAAGTGGATGCTCTAGAATGGGAATATAAGAATCTTGGTTTGGAAATTTTGTGAAGAATGTGAGTCAGAAATGTTTTGAGATTGAAGCTTGGACTCACACAAGAGTTTCTTACTCATTTCCAGGGCAGATGGTTGTTCATTATGAGGAGGTGGAACTGAGTAAGACTCTTGAAAATACTGTGGAATTGGAGAGGCCAATGTTTTCTGAAGTTGTTGCTCGGCCTCTTGTAGATTCGCTTCTATACTCTTTTGTAACTAAGATTTTTCTTCAATTAGTGGTTCAGAAAAAGGAGTATAGGAAGCGAAACCGGGGAATGAACATTGTGTAAATTGTGGACAAGGTGAACATGGGGGATAAGGAGGTTGAAATTTAACTCGGGACGGTGAATCCCCATTGACTCTGTGACGAGTTGAAATTATTTTAAAAATTATAGTCATAAGAATGTGGGTATGGGTTGTATTGATTCGGATAAGTCCAACCCAGTGTATTTGGTTGATGCATATTGTAAAAAGCCGGGTTGGAATTATCCGAATCGAATGGGTCCGTGTGAAATATGGATTCACATGCGGATTGAAAGAATCGTTATTATTGAATTCCATTTCACAAACAATCACAAAAAAGAAAGAAAAATTAAACAACAAACAAAAAGAAAGAAAAAAATCAAAACCAAGCGTATAGTAGGGTTGACCTAGACCTAGCGACTCCTAACTAGTCGATTACCCGGGGGAGGTTGTTGTATGAATCCGACCACAAGCTAATCGGCCAGGTAGGGGCAAAATACGGTGGGAGGTATCCGTGCGTAAGCAACGGGCCTTAATTACGCCAAACCACGGTATCTTCAAGGCGTAACCTCTTAATCCCCAACCTTAGACACCGATTTCACAAGAGTAAGATTCAAAACAAGTTCCACCCTCGGTCAATCTCTTAATGAGTCCGAGATGTCCCTAGGGGCCAACGTCTATCAAATTTTATTAGGGCTTGGGTTGTGTGAGTGAGGAGGTGATTTTTGGGCTAAGGAAGGGTGATGAAATCCCCACCTTATCTTGTATGGGTTATGCCCTTAAGTTCAATTCGTGCAAGTGTGCAATATAGATAAGAATATAACACAAAGCGATAAATCACTCACGTGTTTGTCCTATGCTATATGCAATGCCATATGTACACCTCAGTCCAGATCACAACAACAGAACAAAATACACGTTCCTAAATGCAAATGTCTAAACCGTTTTAAAAGCGTCCAAATACCGTATTTTAGTTCTTTAGTTTATTGTAGTGTGTAGGCAATCAAAGCAGAAAAGATAGCAGTACAAATCTACTAGCTATTACAATGAACACATCCCAGCACAACAAGATACACAATGATCACAAAATGGCCGTGTTTTCGCGGCAAAAGTCGCGTTTGCGCGGTGGTTCTTTAGAAGCTGGGGCCCTGCTTTCAAGAGCAGGGAGATGCAAAGCTAGTTTTTATTCTGCAATGTTAAGCACCTGTAAAGATTGTCCTGCACACCAAAATAGAGAAGACAATGTTAACAAAAATGTGAAATCAAAACCATTCCCTTCCCCGGCAACGGCGCCAAAAACTTGATCGGGGCGAAACTAGCACTCAAAAATGTGTAGTTTGTGAAATCAATGAAAAGCTCGTATGTGCGCTAATGTACCCTCGATACTTCCGTTATAGCATTGGCTCAACGGGTCGAATCTACAGGGAAGGGAGGCAATAGAAGCATTGACAGTTTCTATTCACGTTGTTTGTTAACAGTTCTTCTCTGTTAAAAGAATGAAAAAGAAAGTGAAAAGAAAAAGAAAAGAAAATCCAGAATGTGGTAGGTGGAGAAGGCGATGAAAACGGCGATGTAAAAAAAAACAAAATGGAAGTGGTTTGAAAACAAATAGGAAAGGAGATGAAGCTTGTGGTAAAGAAAATGAAAACAAAGGCAGACAAAGAAGCGGTGAAAACAACAATGAAAAGATATTTTGAAAATAGTTTCTAAAGCAAGATAAAAGAAAAACTCATGGCTACTAACTACTAATTGATCCACTAACCATGCTAACCTCTTAGTGATAGTTGCCTCACATTTGATCCTCGGCCATCACTAATCCTTGGCTTCAAGAGACGATACAAAGCATGGCAAATGAGATGGTTCTTCACATTCAAACTTGCATCAAGAGCAAGCTAATACAAACATTAGATCATCAAACCATTAGAAGCAAGTATGAAATAAGAGAGAGTTAGCTTGGTTAGCAAGTTAGCAAGTTAGATGTTAGAACCCATCATCATGAGCCATCAATGGCTCTTGCAAGAGCAAGGCCTTATAGAGGCTACTAGATTCATGTGGATTATCAAGTAAGTGGTTAGATGGTTAGTGGTTAGTAGTTAGATTGCCATGAGAAGAAAGTTAGGCAAGCATCATGTAGAAGATGAAGGAGATTACATTGGAGGAGAAAGGAGGCACCTTTATATAGACTATCACCATCTATTACATCAATCCCTCTCTATCTCTCTCTCTCTCGAATCACTCAGCCCTACTACAAGATCTAAAAACGAAATAACATAACAAAATATAGGAAATGAAGAACACCTACCTACACTACACTAAAACATAGAAACCTTAGCCTAAAAATGAAAACTCTCCCGTTCTGGCCCTCTACAGGGGTTTATATAGGCATAGGATGATTCCAGAAGACGAGACGGGGCCACGCGTTGAAAATCGACGCGTGGCTCCACTCCATTGCCGTGGAAACGCGGCAATTGCCGCGTTTCTGCGGCATTACCAGGACCTAGGTTCCTGGTTTTTGTCAGGATGTCCCCGTTGGTTCTAGCAGCTTCCTGGTATATCCCGTTTCTGGTAATTTCGCCCGAATATTTGTCTGACGTGCGTAAGAGTCTAGGTTCATCGTATCTTCTCGATGATCCCTTACTTGGCCTCCACGAAATTCGGGATTAATTACCCTAAAAGGGGTTTAATTAAGCTCTTATTACTCCTTTGCCCTTGAACTCTTGATTTACCTGCAATAGAGACCAAAACACGGTTTAGACCGACAATTTATTCATAAATCGGTGGGGAAATGCGATATAATAATGCATAATCATAGACTAATCAAACTCCCCTTGAAAGTGATGCATCCAAATAGTCCTCATGAAGCTCGGAACGCATCCACCTCAAGGTACCGCAACTCTCACGTCATGCGAGAGCCCACACCTACATCAAATACAATAGGGGTGGTCTTTGGTACCCATACTCTTTTGGTTCCATGGGGGTTAGTACCTTTTCTAACCCAAACAAATTTAGTTGCTAAATTTTCATCATGTATACGATCATAGTAAAACTTAGCAAGGTGGCCCTTACGTCCACAATGTGTACAAGTGTACACATGAGCATACATGTGATGGGTGTGTACGTGAGGAGCATGTGTATGCTGTGGAGGGTGTGCATGCAAAGATGGAACTTGTTTCTTTCGAAACAAAGATTCCAACGTGTATGACTCAAAACACATTGGCTTAAAGTGGAGCTCAAAACAATCCATATTCTTCTTTAGCATAGATATATCATTTTTAATTAAAGAAGAAGTATGGCATGCAATAGGTGAACTAGGTGAAGCTATCCTAGCATGGCAAACATGTGTATCAATATTATTTTGTAAAGAATATTTTTCTTTAAACAAACTTCTAAATCCTTTGAAATAGACTCAATTTTTTAAAAAATCATTTTCTTTTACAACAAAATCCACTTTTGAAGACAAGTTTTCATTTTTCTTCAAAATTATTTCACAACCATTTATAGATTTTAAAAATTTATTTTCCTTTAGGGCAAGGTCTAGTTGAGACTTCAAAGAATCCCTCTCATTTGAAATCTCCACCTTATCTTGCAAAATCAAATCTAGTTTTGAACACAAATCCTTATATTCTTCTTTTAGTTCAAAATTCTTCTTTTTCAAAAGATCATGTTTTTTCAAAAAATTTTCAAACTTTGTAGCAAGTTCCATATTTAAGGTTTGAACTTCTAAACACCCATAGCAATAGGAACTAGTGCTAGCATCTAGTTGAGATTCCGATTGTACCTCAAGGGAGTCATTCCCTTGGACCATGAGGCAACGCTCGTCGGACTTGTCTCTCCTAAATCTCCTCATCTTATCGATGTTCTTTGGTAGCTTGGGAAAAGTTAAAATGCTCCATACTGCAAAAGCCGAATCATAGTGAGCAAACACATGTAATAAATCTTTATCAAGAGATGCTCTAAGTGCTTTAAGAGCTAATGCATTGGCCTTTTATGTTTGCTATCATTGGGGTAGGATTCCTTGATAATGGCTTGATAAACTTTATATCCTAATGCTTTCAAATGAAAACTCATCTTGGCCTTCCAAATATCAAGTCTATAAATATCAAACATAGGAGGGCTATCCATGAGTGCAAACTATATGTCAGCAAGTGCAATGCAAATGATAGATTAGCAAACCAAGATCTCACTCCTAGGTGGTTAAACCAAATATCAGGAGCGTAGGCTCTGATACCAATTGAAATCACCTAGAGGGGGGTGAATAGGTGATAATGCTAATCAATACTCAATGCGGAATTTAAAACTAATTTGCAACCACACTTAGTGCAACCAATGAGTGTAGCCGAATTCCCGCGAAGGGCTCTGGACTAACTCCTCTTGATTCCTCTGAATAAGTGTTGATGCGCTATATGAAGCTCTCATGGTTAAGCACAAGTGAGGCACACAAGCAAACACAACCAAGCATATAGATATAGGCAATATGAATCAATGCAAGGCACAACACAAGCATATAAATGATATGGCAATATGAATGATGCAATGCACAAATAAAGAGAGAGAGAGTTGAGAGTCAATCGATCAAACGCAAATAATAAGATGCGTTTTGAGATTCGAGCACCGAGCTCTGCGTCCCCGCCTTCACCGAGAAGGATTTCCAATCCACTAGGAGTACCGAACTCCTCTCTCACCCAATACAACCTCCACCGAGGCAATACAAATGGTCTACCGAAGACCGGAGTACCAAACTCCACCAAACCAATACAACCACAATCCACCTCTACCAAAGAGGGATACAAACACCAACTCCAACTCTACCTCACCAAGGAGTAAACCATAAACTCAACCTCTACCAAAGAGAGAGCTACCAACAACCCAAATCAACCTCTACCAAAGAGGGATATCACAAAGCAAAAGGTGGTTACAACAAGGTGGTTACAAAGACCACAAACCAAATTTTCCCATAAATAAAGATCCTATAGAATAGGATAGATGATATAGCTCAAGTGGAAAATAAGTATTTTGATCAAAGAAAATCTCTTGAGAAAATACCAAATAGATATAGATTTTTAGATCAAGAAACTAATTCCCAAAAACCTATTTTCTTTGAAATAAACAAAACACTTTAAAACAAATAAGATGGATCTTTTTGGCACTAAAACACTTTTGAAAACTTATTTAAAACACTGGAGAAACTCTGAAAATTTTGCTCTTAAAACTTAGCCAAAAACTCAAACAATGGGGTATATATACACCCCAATCCAAAAACTAGCCGTTAGAGCAGATTTCTGCTCTTGGCGGCTGGCGGTCGACCGCCCGGTTGACCACCAACGGTCAAAAATTTGACCGTTGGAAGCCAGCGGTCGACCTCCTGGTCGACCGTCCCAATCCAGAGAGCAAATGCTCTCTGGCCGGTCGACTGCTCGGTCATCCGCCCTGCCTAACGGTCGACCGCCCCAACCCGAGAGTTGGGTGCTTGCAGTCGGTCGACCGCTCGGTCGACCGGCCCAAGTGGCAAACCAAGCGTGCACATTTAATGCACGTCAGTCGACCGACTCTGGGTCCGGTCGACCCGCACGGTCGACCGCCAGAGCCTGGCAGGCTGGGTTTTGGGTCAGAAAACTTAGGTTAAAAATATTCTAATAAATCCCATAAAACTTCTAAAAATCTACAAAAATAGTTTTCTCATTATACATAGAAATAAAAACTTGTGTTAAAAATTTCAACACAATTTCAACCATTTTGAACCATTTTTGTGTTAAGGAAATATTGCCGAAAACCAAAACCTGTATTTTTCCAAACTTGAATTTTCCAAATGAAAATCCGATTTTTCCAAAACTCATTCAAATACAAAACATGATATTTAAACACTTTGAAGCATGTTGCATATGCACATAAGTCCAATATACATGAAACATATATATATCATTATTTTTTACTTTAAATACGAAATATGTTTTGTTAAAGATATCAAAACACCAAAACACATGAATAGGTATGTCAAACTAAGTTTATCTAGGAAGTTAAGCATGCATGTATATAGAATACATCTAATATACATTTAAACAATGAAAACTTGTTTTGATCTTAACTATTCATGAAAGCCAATATCGGTTAAACCAAAATCGAAAAACCAATATCCAAAACATGAAACGTGTGTGTGTTGTGAACCTGAGCATATCACACTATTCTAATCTTTACAAATGGATCTAAAACAAACTATAAACTATGTACTGAGGTCTTCTTGATGAACTCTATCTTCAAGTCGACTCGATCCAAAACTCCGTGATCCACCGAGCTAGACTCCAACGAGTGCTATGTATGATCTTGTTGGCTCGGGCTCTGGAATCACCATGAAAGGCTTCAAAACTTCTTTGTTGAAGCAAACACCAACTAATATTTTGATTAATGATCTGAAACTAAACATCACAAGATTATTAATAAACATAACTACATGAGTTAATCATCATCAAAACTAGAGTGGAAAGCCTCTGGGCCAACAATCTTGAATCAACATGTGAAAGCTTCCAAAATATCATGTTGAAGCAAATCACCTACTAATATCTTGATTAGAGATCTGAAACTAAATATCACAAGACTATTAGCAAACATAACTACATGAGTTAATCATCATCAAACTAGAGTGGAAAGGCCTCTGGGGCAACAAGAGTTTAATGTCAATATTTTTACCTTATTCATCCTTATCAAGCTTAGTTGTAGTAGCCATGGGTGTCTTACTAATCCTTGAATCTTCATGTTGGCCCAAGGTTACAGTCACCCGGTTTTATGATTTTGATGATAACAAAACATATGTAGTTATTAGTACTAATCAAGTTCAAGTGTTGAAGTATATTTCAGGGTTCTAAGGATTCAATTAGTTTTTTTCCTCTAACAGAAGGTGTTGAAGACTCAAGAAGATTCAAATACGAGATTAAACTCAAAGCACTCAAATGTCACTAAAGGAGAGACCGGTTGAAGAACTTGTAGTCACCTAGAGCCTTGTAAGATATTAGTTTGTTAAAGTGTAGAATATAGTTTGATGCTCAAGAAGTTACACACATAAAATATATTTAAAAAAAATAAGTTTTGATAGTATTGGTATTTTGCATGTTTGATTTTGATACATGTCTCATAATTTTTCTAAAATTTTATAGGAATTTTAGAACATGTATTTCATCACCTATACATTGCTACATTACTCATAAACTAATACAAATATTTTAAAATGTATTTGAAACTCAAAATATATTCAGAAAAATATTTCAGGCCAGAACGGTTGACTGATGCCCATTTCAGGCAAAAAACGGTTGATCGCTCGGTCTACCTGGCCTTTGGCCTTGGGGCATGAATGTTTGTGCACGTTGTCGGGCGATTGACCGGTTGACCGCTAACCCTTACGGTCGACCAATCGGTTGACCGATTGAGAGATCCTAACTCTCAGTTAGGGTCGATCGACCGACGTTTTAGTTTTCTCTTTTGAACGGCCAAGCGATCGACCGGCCGGTCGACTGGAGCCAATGGCTGTTTTATGGATGAGCTGTCGGTCGACTAGTCGGTCGACTGACAGCTTGCCAGATGGCTATAACGGTTAGTTTTGAATCTGTTTTATTTTTAGTGGATTCCAACAGGCATTTTGGTTTCCAAGTTTCTAAACACACCCCAAATGACCTGGTATGATTTACAAATAATATTTATTCATTGCCTATATATATAGGTTATTGGTTTTGATTTTTATACAAGAAGTTTACACAAGTTTACAAGTTTTCAAGTTTGTTTTAAAAGAGAAAAGTTGTTGTAGCTTCTAATCTTTAAGTTCTTTCTTTTCAAAGCTATTTTCAGTTGATTTTAAAGCTTTTCACATCTTTCTAACTGAATCTATTCTCTCACTTAACTTCTTGAGCTACACTTCATATCCTACTCTCTAGAAAGTTGTAAGAGAGAGTGTCATCTTGTTGGATCACCAAGAGCTTTTTAACCTCAATTGGCTTTGTGTTACCTCTTGTATAGAGGGTTGAGTTGGTGGAGTTGTATACTCCGGTCTTGTATAGACCAAGTTATAATCCCTCTATGGAAGATCTCTTAAAGGATAGTAAAATCCTTCATAGTGGTGAAGGCAGGGATGTAGAGCGGTGGCTCGAATCTCGAAATAATTCCCTTGCGTTTGCGATTGCTTGTATCTTGCTCTCTATTGCTATTTATATTTCATACTTGTGTAGTTGTTCATCTTACTTAATTTCATTGCTTGCATTTCATTCATCACTTTCATTATCGGTCTATACTCATCTCAACAAGGAGGCATTTGAGCACCTCAACTCATTATCTAGAGGAATCAAAGAGGAGAAGTTCTAGAGCCCTTCACGGGGAATTCGGCTTCAATTCTTATTTTAAGTGACCATTTGCATATTTCATCATAAGTAGTTTTAAAATATCATTTGATTAGCATAACACCTATTTACCCATCTCTAGGTGTATTTCAATTGGTATCAGCGCATTGTTCTCTAGTTTTTGTCTTAACAACCTTAGAGACATCCTAATTGCTAATCACTTCTTTCACAATTTTATCTTCATCTACTTTAGTAAAAATGGCCAAAGGTATTAAGACCCTCCCAAGTTTGATGGCCTTAACTTTCTTATATGGAAGGTTAATATGACCGTATATTTGCAATCCTTAGGAAGTCAGGTTACAAAAGCGGTGACTAAACCCTTTAGTGTACCCATTGGCGATGAGTACACTTGATCCGACTTTGCCATTAAGGAGTTTGATGCAAATGCTAAGTCACACTATGCCTTACTTCAAACTTTGAACGCTGATGATATTGCTAGGGTTATCCATTGCAAATCCGTTTATGAGATTTGGACACACCTAGTAGTCACCCATGAGAGAACATCACAAGTTAAGAGAGCAAAATTCAGCTCTTACGTTGCCAATATGAAAATTTCACCATGTATGATAATGACACCATTGATGACATGGTTACAAGATTTATTAAAATAACTAATGGTCTTACTTTTTTAGGCGATGTGATTGAGAATGATAAAAAAAATAAGGAAGGTCATTTGGGCTCTTTCACCCTCATGAGAAGTCACAGCTACTACATGGAAGGAGATAAATGATAAAGAAGAGATGGAGCTCATCAGTCTTATAGGAAACTTAAGACCTATGAAATGGAGAGGAAGGGAAGAGATGGCACCACAAAAGAAGAAGATGATCGCTTTTAAATCCACTCCCACCATCTCCGATGATGATGATGAAGAAGAGGATGATGAAGAATTCTCCCTCCTAGTAAAAAAATATTAGGAGGATGTAAAATAAGGCCAAGCTTAACAATAAAAGAAGATGGCAAGGAAAAGAAGACAAGAAGGTCATATGCTTCAATTGCCGGAAGCTGGACCACATGGTTGCGAATTATCCGGAGACCAAAAGTAAACTTTAACCTCCAAGAAGCCCTACAAAAAGAACGCTCTCAAGGCCACATGGGACCAGAGAGTGAAATCGATGAAGAAGTGGATACGACACACGTGTGTTTTATGGCTAATGATAACACAACTAAGGCAACATCCGAACCCTCACTTGATGATTGTGAATTAACAATGGATGGATTGGGTGAGCCTTTTGAAGAGTTGTCTAACAACTATGATTTCTTTAAAAAGAAGTATTTAAAAATGAAAAAAAGAAAATGAAACCCTTCAAATAAAATTGTTATTCTTTAAAGAAAAAAAATGATTTATCTTCCACACTCAAATCCACACCAAAAGATTTTGATGCGTATAAAATTTTATGTAAAACAAAATTTTTATTAATTGATAAAAATGAGATTTCTATTCTAAAAGAAAAAATTAACTCTTTAGCAGACGTGTTAAAGAAATGTGAGTTTGATAAGGCTAGGTTGGATGCAATATTTTTTAATAAACATACTCCAAAAAAAATGTTCATACCACACATGCTCATCATACTACACATACCCACACTCCTAAATCACAACATATACATACACATCATGCTAGACATACTACACATACCAAATATGTTCACACCCCATACTCTCATCATGCTTTTATATACGGTAGAGTTTATTCATGCACTTATTGAGACCGAAAATGTCATTTAGCCAAATTTTGCTTTGATAGAATAAATGCATCTAATGATCACATTTGGGTTTAAAATGCTAACACTATAAGACCCAAGAAAATTTGGATACTAAAATTAACCAATTCGTTACTTGATGTAGGTACACACCAAGGCTCCAAGATGTAGGGAGCGGTGGTATCTTGATAGCGATTGCTCAAGGCATATGACTTAGAATATCAATAATTTTGTAACCTATCAAGGTACCATGAAGGTGGCACCATCACCTTTGGAGATGATTCCAAAGGAAAAATTATCGGTATAGATAACATTAAAATTAGCTCATCTCTCTTAATTGAAAATATTATTTTAGTTGATGGTTTCAAGCATAACCTCTTAAGTATTAATCAACTTTATGATAAAGGTTTTAAGTAGTTTTTAATAATTTAGCTTGCAATATTTTAGATAGACAAACCAATGCATGTGTGCTTTCTGATTTTCATGAAAATAATATGTACATGATTGATATGTCAAATTTATAATGCAATATTACATGTTTAAATGCCTTTAATGAAGATTCTTGGTTATGACATAGGAGATTAGGTCATGTTTTGTTTGACCATCTATCTAGAATAAACAATAAGTGGTGATAGGTGCTCCTTGTTTGAAATTTGAAAAGGACCGTATTTGTGATGTGTGCCAACTTGGAAAACAAACCAAGTCCTCTTTCAAGACCCAGTCGACCGACATTTTGGTTCTCTCTTTTGAACGGCCAAGCGGTCGACCGACCGGTCGACCGGAGCCAATGATTCTTTTATGGATGAGCTGTCAGTCGACCGGGTCGACCAACTGGTCGACTGACAGCCTGTCAGATGGCTATAACGGCTAATTTTTAAATCTATTTTATTTTTAGTAGATCCAACGGACATTTTTAGTTTCCAAGTATCTAAACACACCCCAAATAACTTGGTATCATTTACAAATGATATTTATTCATTGCCTATATATATGGAACATTAGTTTTGGTTTTTATACAAGAAGTTTACACAAGTTTACAAGTTTGGTTCAAAAGAGAAAAGTTTTTCTAGCTTCCAATCTTCAAGTTCTTTCTTTTTAAAGCTATTTTCAGTTGTTTTTAAAGCTCTTCACATCTTTCTAACTGAATTATTCTCTCACTTAACTTCTTGAGCTACACTTCATATTCTACTCTATAGGAAGTTGTAAGAGAGAGTATTTGTGATCTTGTTGGATCACCGAGAGCTTTTGTAATCTCAATTGGCTTTGTACTACCTCCTGTGTAGAGGGTTGAGTTGGTGGAGTTGTGTACTCCGTCTTGTGTAGACCAAGTTGTAATCTCTTTGTGGAAGATCCCTTAGAGGATAGTGAAATCCTTCATAGTGGTAAAGGCGGGGACGTAGAGCGATGGCTCGAACCTTAGAACAATTCTCTTATGTTTGCGATTGCTTGTATCTTACTCTCTGTTGCTATTTACATTTCATACTTGTGTAGTTGTTCATTTTGCTTAATTCCATTACTTACATTTTATTCATCACTTTCACTATTGGTCTATACTCATCTCAACAAGGAGGCAATTAAGCATCTCAACTCATTATCTAGAATAATCAAAGAGGACAAGTTCTAGAGCCCTTCACAGAGAATTTGGCTTCAATTCTTGTTTTGAGTGACCGTTTGCATATTTCATCATAAGTAGTTTTAAAATAGCATTTGATTAGCAAAACATCTATTCACCCCCTAGGTGTATTTCACTTCAAGCCCAAAGTTCTTAATAAGTTTTCTTGTGTATTTGACTTGGTTGATGAAGATTCTGTCACTCTTTTGTTTGATTTGAAATCTAAGGAAGTAGTTGAGCTTTCCCATCATACTCATTTCGATCTCTTTCTTCATGCATGATTCAATCTCCTTACAAAGCTTTTCATTAGTAGAGCTAAAAATGATATCATCAACACATATTTGCATAATTAAGATATCATTATCTACATGCTTTGTGAATAAGGTAATATCAATTTTGTCTTTAACAAAATCATTAGAAACAAGAAAACTTGAAAGTTTTTCATACCAAACTCTTGCAGCTTGGTTTAAATCATATAAAGCCTTATCAAGTTTAAAAATAAAATTCGGATGTGTAGGATGAACAAACCCGGGGGGTTGCTCAACATATACCTCTTCTTTGATAGAACCATTCAAAAATGCACTTTTAACATTCACTTGAAAAAGCTTGAAATTCTTGAAAGAAGCAAAGGCAAGTGTCATCTGTATAACTTTAAACCATGCTACGGGTGCAAAGGTTTCCTCAAAATCAATACCTTTGATTGGGTGTAACCTTGGGCCACTAACCTAACTTTATTCCTAATAACATTTTTCGACTCGTCCAATTTACTCCTATAAATCTATTTAGTGCCAATGGTTGGCCTATCATTGGGCCTAGGAACAAAGGTGTCAAATTTGGTTGTGCTCAAATTGATTGAGCTCTTCTTATATTACAAGCAACCAATATGAGTCACCCTCGACTTCGAGAATATTCTTGGGCTCAATATGAGAAATGAATACAATTGGCCAAAAATATCATGAAGTTTGGAGTGAGTAGTTACCCCCTTGGATACATCACCTATGATGAGCTCCTTGGGATGATTTGTAACATATCTCCAAACTTTTGAAAGTGGTTGAGTTGGCTCCACTTGAACTTCTTGAACTTCACCATGTTCATCATCCTTTGGTTTGTTTTTTCTTACATTGGTCAGTCCTTCAATGATATTTTCTCCTTGTCTTCACCTAAACAATTAATTTTTATAATATTCTTTACAGGAATATTAGATTTCTCAAACTTGACATGTATAGACTCTTCAATAGTCAAAGTTAACCTATTGAAGATTCTATAGGCCTTTCTAGTATGTGAATATCAACAAATATAGCTTCATAAGAGTTGGCATCAAATTTGCCTAAATTGTCTATAGTGCTCAAAATAAAACATTTATAACCAAAACCTCTAAAATATAAAATATTTGGTTTTCTTAAATAATAAATCTCAAAAGAGGTTTTAGAAGTGTTTTTGCAAAAATAAATTCTATTCGACATGTAACATGAAGTGCTTATGCCTCGGCCCATAGATATTGCGGGAGTCCATATTTACTATGAAAGTACACCTAGAGGGGGGTGAATAGGTGTACGGCTAATCTTATGAACTAAATGCGAAAATTAAAAACTAATTGCAACTACACTTAATGCAACCAACGAGTGTAGCCGAATTCCCGGTGAAGGGCTCTGGACTAACTCCTCTTGATTCCTCTGAATAAGAGTTGAGGCGCTATATGAAGCTCTCGTGGTTAAGCACAAGTGAGGCACACACAAACAACACAAGCTTATAAATGATATGGCAATATGATGCAATGCTCAAAGTAAAAGAGAGAGAGTCAGAGATAATGGATCAATCGCAAACACAAGTAATTTGTTTCGAGGTTCGAGCCACTGCTCTACATCCCCGCCTTCACACAGAAGGATTTCCAATCCACTTGTCCACACAGGACTCCCACACAGAGAAGTTCCACTGAGGATTTGGGGCAATTACAATATGGAGTACACAACTCCTCTCTCAACCAAAACAACCTCTACACTTAGAGGCTGGCACAAAGCCACACAAACACCACCTCACACAAGAGGGGTAGGCACTTAGCCAATACAACACAATCCACCTCTTCACTAAGAGCGATACCAACACAAACTCCACCTCTCACTAGGGGGAGCCAAACCCAATCTCTACCTCTCACTAGAGGGAGCCAACCACAACTTCACCTCTCACTAGAGGGAGCTAACCACCACTCCAAAATCAACCTCTACACAAGAGGGATAACACAAGTTGGGAGGGTTAACAACAAGGTGATCACAAAGACCACAAACTAATTTTTCCCACAAAATAAAGATCCTAATAGATAGGATAGTAGATAAGCTCAAGTGTGAAAAATAAAGAGTTTGGAAATCAAAACTCAAAGAAAACTATTGGGAAAACAACTAGGATAAGATTAAAATGAAGATCATAAACCAATCCCAAAATTTCTCATTTTTCTTGAATTTTCCAACCCTTTAAAACAAACTAAAAATCAAAACTTTAAAGCTCTAAAAACTCTTTTTGAAACTTGAAATAAAACACTAGAGAATGGGATAATTTTGCTCTTAGAAGTCTTAACAAAAAGTGGCCTCAAATGGGGGTATAAATAGCCCCAAAACAGAATCTGCCCATTGGCTGCTGACTAGGCCAGATTGACCTTCCGGTCGACCGGCCAACGGTCCAATTTTTGACCGTTGAGCCTGCCGGTCGACCGCCCGGTCGACCGTGCCAATCCAGAGAGCAAATTTCTCTCTGGACGGTCGACCGCTCGGTCGACCGTGCCTTGCTCACGGTCGACCGTCCAGTCGACCGCCCCCACCCGAGAGTGGGGCACTTGCAGTCGGTCGACCGCCCGGTCGACCGACCCAAGTGGCTGGTCAGTGTGCACAACCTTGTGCATGTCGATCGATCGATCCGGTCGACCGACTCTGGGTCCGATCGACCGGTCCGGTCGACCGCCAGAGCCTGGCAGGCAGGGATTAGGGACTAAAAAATTGGGTATTTTAATTCCAATAAATTCCCATAAAATCTTTAAAATCCACAAAAATAGTTCAGTATAATACATTGATATACAAACTTGTTTGAGTAAAAATAAAACCAAGTTTTAAACATTTTGAACTCTTTTTGTGACTTATAAATTTTGCTGAAAACCAAAAACTGTATTTTCTAAAACTTAGATTTTTCAATTGAAAATTCGTTTTGTCTAAAACTCATCAAAATACAAAAACATGATATAGAAACAACTTTTAAGGCATATTGTATATGGATATAATGCAATATACATATAAAGATATATATCATAGTTTTTGACAATAATTCCAAAAATATGTTTTGTTAAAATACCAAAACACCAAACTCATGAAATAGACTATCGAACTAAGTTTGTTTAAATAGTTGAAGCATAGATGTATATAGAACAAATCTAATATACATAAAACCATGTAAACTTGTTTTGATACTATCTATACATGAAAACCAAGATCGGTTAAACCGAAACCAAAAAACCAATAAACATGAAACTTAGAAACAAGTGTGTGTGTTGTGAACTTGAGCATATCACACTATCTAGTCTTTACAATGGATCTAAAAATAAAAACTAAACTATGTACCGAAGTCTTCTTGACGAACTCCGTCTTCAAGTCGACTCGATCCAAAACGTGATCCACCGAGCTTGACTCTAACGAGTGCTAGATATGACTTTGACACTCGGGCTCTTGAATCACCATGTGAGAAGCTCCAAAACACCTTTGTTGAAGCTAATCACCTACTAATATCTTGGTTAAGAATCTAAAACTAACCATCACAAGATTATTAGTAAACATAACTACATGAGTTAATCATCATCAAAACTAGAGTGGAAGGCCTCTGGGCCAACAATCTCCCCCTTTTTGATGATGACAAAACTCATGGAGTTATATATGCATGGATTAAAGTTAAGCTTCAAAGAAGCTCCCCCTTAACTCATGCATAGTAATAAAAAATGAATATATGCAATGAATACTAAACATGAATATGCATAAACAAATGTATTCAACAACTAGGAGAGAGAAATATGCATAAAACCTTCTCCCCCTTTTGTTTAAACTCTCAAAATCATTTTTTTTCTCATATACATAAAACTCAATATATGCAAAAACACAAATATGCATATATAAAATCAAAATCTTTCTCCCCCTTTTTGTCAATCATCAACAAAGGGGTCAAAGAAAATACTATTCTCCCCCTTTTGTCTTAAACAAAAAATCAATGAGGGGTGAAATCAAAAACAAAACTTTCTTGATACCAATTAAAAAGAAAAAAAATCAATTGAGTGCATCATGATATCAATGAAATATACCAACTGAAAGTACATAATTGAAAGTACACAATGTGGTATATAAAACAAATATAGATTTAAATACCAATTGATGCCAATTGTAAGTAAATAAATCATTTTGAACAATTCAACTAATAATTTTGATATCAATAAAACATATACCGATTGAAAGTAAAACTTGTAGGTAATCTTGATACCAATTTGAAAAGATTAGTACCAATTGAAAGTAATTTTTCATTAAATGCATATGATACCAAAAATAATCAATCTCCTTTTTCAATCATTTTTACCATAAAGTGTGGGAGTAGAATACCAAATAATTGGAAGGTGAAATACCAATTGAAAGTAGAAACAAGAATTTTCTCCCCCTTTATGAAATACCAAATAAAATGATGCATAAGCTTGTATATGATACCAATTGAAACATAATCAATAGTCATTTAAGAAATCAAGCTTAGCATAGCCAAAATTTGTGCTAAAAAATATAGAGATATAGTAAGCACAAATAAAGCATATATATATGTATGAAAAATTAAATACCAATCGAAATTGATACTATTTGAAATTGAAAGCATACATATATAAAAACATATATGAGTATACAAAAGGAATGTCAATAGTGATACCAATTGAAAAAATCCAATGATACCAATTGAAAACAAAATAAGATCAAGTGTATAACTCATATTTCCTTCCATCCATTTCATGCACATGTTTAAATGGATTTTCAATATGAACATACAAGGCATGGTCGCCCAACCAACCACCCGTAAATGGAAAGGGTTTTCAAAAATAGGTTTGAAAATAGAATATGTTTGAAAACTCTTCCAAAATGAAGAATACGAACTAGTTAAAAGAAAAATTTGTAAACTAGTACGAAATTCTTCAAGGAAGGAATAAAACAAAAATATATTCCATGAAAACTATGTAAATCACATGATCACTAAACACTCAAAATCTATATAGCATAAATTGTACTCATGAAAACAAAATCATGAGAAAACATCAAAAAAAATGATGTGAGTGTACAAGTATTATGTGAAACACATAATCATGAAGATAGTCAATTTAGCTCAATTATGAAAATTCCTTAAAATATGAAAATCATCAAAACGATTTAATCTTCAAAGCATATGTATGTCATGTACAAACTAAAGAATACATACATATCCAAACATAACGAGTCCACAAAAGTATATGCATGAAGGCAAGTGGCTCAAATGATGTATATGTATAATCAATAGTTTGGACAAGATAGATATATACATGAAGTTAAACACAAACATGAAAACATGTACAAAATGGGAATATAAGTCAAATGCATGAATCATCAAAACTAGGCTATACTAGTACATCTAATGAGTACAAATGAGCGCTCATGCACAACATGTAATAATCTATTTGTGGCTCACTAGTTGTACAAGTATATATCCAAGTCTTAATGAAAATAAACATCTAAACATATATTCAAATCATGAAGCATCAAAACAAAAACTCATATGATTATTATGTCAAATGCACATGCATTAGATTTATGATATACATGATAGCTAAACTAAAATGAGAACACTAAATATGGGTCCATATAAACATGGGTGTCTCAAATACTATACATGTTTGTCATAAGCCTAATTATCATGGCATTTAACATAAAAATCAATAAACATCAAAACATGATAAAAATCAAAAATATGAAAAGCATGTAAACTTAAATGAGGAGTAAGAGATCGTTACCAAAACCTAGAAGGCAACTCTCTATGTCTCCAAAACACGGTGGTCCTCCCACCAAACTCCCCTTGAAAGTGATGCATCCAAATAGTTCTCTTTAAGCTCGGAATGCATCCACCTCAAGGCACCATTACTCTCACGTCATGCGAGAGCCCCCACCTACATCAAATACAATAGGGGTGGTCTTTGGTACCCATACTCTTTGGGTCCATGGGGGTTAGCACCTTTCCTAACCCAAACAAATTTAATTGCTAAATTTACATTATGTATCTTATCATAGCAAAACTTAGCAAGGTGGCCCTTATGTCCACAATGTGTACAAGTGTACACATGAGCATACATTGTGTTATGGGAGTGAACATGAGAAGCATGTGTATGCCGTGGATGGTGTGCATGTATAGATGGAACTTGTTTCTTTCGAAACATAGATTCCAAATGTGTATGGTTCAAAGCACATTGGCTCAAAGTGGAGCCCAAACAATCCATATTCTTCTTTAACAAATTTATATTTTTTTAATTATAGAAGAAGTGGTGCATGCAATAAGTAAGTTAGAATGTGAAGCTACACTAGCATGTCAAACATGTGAATTTATATCATTTTTTAAAGATTTATTTTCATTTAAGCAAACTTCTAAATCTTTTGAAATAGAAACAATTTTCATTTTTAAAGAATCATTCTCTTTTACAACAAAATCAAGTTTTGAAGTTATAGCTTTATTTTTCTCTAAAACTTCATTACAATCATTTTTAGATTTCAAAAATTCATTTTCCTTTAGGGCAAGGTCTAGTTGAGATTTAAGTGAGTCACGTACACGAGAAATCTCTTCCTTCTCTTGCAAACCAAAATCAAGTCTAGAAGACAAATTTTCATTTTCTTTATTTAAAGCAAAAGTCTTCTTTTCCAAAAGATTATACTTTTCTAATAATTTTTCACACACAGTAGAAAGTTCTTCATTCAAGGCATTAGGATCAACATAATCATTACTAGAAGAACTAGCATCATCATTATCTAGTTGAGATTCCGAATATACCTCAAGGGAGTCATTCCCTTGGACCATGTAGCATTGTTGCTCAAATTCTCCACTAGATTCATCCTCCGTTTGGATTGGCAATTGAAGCTTGGAGGTGATCAACGTGTTCCACACTGCAAAGGTGGAATCACAATTAGAAACTAAGCACAAATATTCTTTATTAAGCGTGCTTCTAAGTGCCTCAAGGGCTTGTGCATTGGCCTCTATATGCTTGCTATTACAAAGATAGGATTTCTTTGTAGCGGCAAGGAAAACATGCAAGCCTAGAGTTTTTAGGTACATGGACATCCTAAATTTTCACATGTCAATGTTGGAAACATCAAACATGGGAGGTGACATGAAAGCCATGAGTGTGTGTAAGCAATAAAAGTGTGCAAATGCAAATGATAGATTAGCTAATCAAGATCACACTCCTAGGTGGTTAAATCAAATATCAGGAGCATAGGCTCTGATACCAATTGAAAGTACACCTAGAGGGGGGGTGAATAGGTGTACGGCTAATCTTATGAACTAAATACGAAAATTAAAAACTAATTGCAACTACACTTAATGCAACAAACGATGTAGCCGAATTCCCGGTGAAGGGCTCTGGACTAACTCCTCTTGATTCCTCTGAATAAGAGTTGAGGCGCTATATGAAGCTCTCGTGGTTAAGCACAAGTGAGGCACACACAAACAACACAAGCATATAAATGATATGGCAATATGATGCAATGCTCAAAGTAAAGAGAGAGAGTTAGAGATAATGGATCAATCACAAACAAAAGTAATTTGTTTCGAGGTTTGAGTCACTGCTCTACGTCCCCGCCTTCACACAGAAGGATTTCCAATCTGAAAAGTCACCTAGAGGGGGGGGGTGAATAGGTGATGTGGCTAATCTATGAACTAAATGCGGAATTTAAAAACTTAATACAAATTACACTCAAGTGTGATCAACAAATGATGCACACACAACCAAGCCAAGCAAGTATGAATGCACAATATAAATAATTGCAAGGCACAAAGTAAAGAGAGAGATAGAGAGAGTCAATGGATCAAGCGCAAACAACAAGATGTGTTTCGAGGTTCGAGCACCCAGCTCTACATCCCCGCCTTCGACACACGAAGGATTTCTAATCCACTAGCAAGTCCATAAAGAACTCTCACAAGGAGTACCCAACTCCTCTCTTTACAAACACAACCTCCTCCTTGAGGCAAGCTCCAATCCAACAAAACAATCACCTCACAACTTGAGGGATTAGCACAAAGCAAACAAGGATCACCTCACAACTTGAGGGATACAACCCAAGGCACAAAGCCAAACAAAGTTTGGGTTTTCAACTTGGTGGTTCAAACAAGCAACCACAAACAATCTCTTTTTCCCACACAAAATCCTATAGAAAAGATAGTAGATTTTAGCTCAAGTGTGGAGAAAACCAAGGGATTTGAAACCAGCAACTCAAAGAAAATCTTTGGGAAATAAATGAAACCAAGATAGAGAAGTTCAATTTAAAAGCTTTTCCCAAAACCCTTTTCTTTGATTTTTCAAACCCTAATGAAAACACCAAAAAGATTGTTCAATTTGAATCCAAAAACCTATTTTGATTGCAGCAAAAACACCTGAGAGAATGAAAATTTTAGCCCAAAAATTCTTAGAGAAAAACTCTCTCAAATGGGGTATTTATAGGCAAATCTGGAAAATAGCCGTTGGCAGAAAAACTGCCAGAAATACCCTGCCGGTCGACCGCACGGTCGACCGTCCAACGGTCAAAAAACAGCCGTCTGACAGCTGCCGGTCGACCTGGCGGTCGACCCAGACAAACAGAGACCAATCTGCTTACAGTCGGTCGACCGCACGGTCGACCGTCTACAGAAACAGCCGACGTGCACATTTTTGTGCACGTTCGGTCGACCGGCCGGTCGACCTTCCATATGGCACGGTCGACCGGACCTGTCGACCGGCCCAGCCTGGCTGTCAACAGAATAGGTCATATTGGAGCACATTTTGCAGGCTGAAAACGTTCGAATTCATAAAACGGTATATAGGAATGATTTGTAGATCTTTAAGTTATCTTTCTAATGCATCTGAAATCAACTCAATATCAGTTAGGATGCGAAATTTATCAATAAAACACTGACAGGTGTCAAAACAGAAACTGTAACCTGTTTTCAGAACAAGAACAGATTTCAACCAAATATTTGACAACTTTAAAATTAGAATCTGAAAATGGTTATTCAATAAGAAATATAGATCTAAAAGTTATCTTTGAAATGCAAGTTAAATCATGTTATTTGATTATAAAAACAAAAAGTTATGATAATAACTATAGAAGGGTGTCAGGCAGATCAGTAGAACTAAAACTGGTTCAACTCCAAAACCCGATATATGTTTTGATTAGAAATGCCAAAACATAAAACACATGAAATAGAATATCAAACTAAGTTACTTTAAATAGTTGAAGCATACATGTATATAGAACAAATCTAATATACATTAAACCATGTAAACTTATTTTGATATAATCCTATTCATCCAAACCAAGATCGCTTAAACCAAAAACCGAAAACCAATATTCAAAAACATGAAACGTGTGTGTTGTGAACTTGAGCATTATCATACTAATCTAATCTTTACAATTAGGCTCTAAACACAAACAAAACTAGGGAAACCTAAGTCTTCTTGTAGAGCGCAATCTTCAAGTCGACTCGATCCAAAGCAAGATTCACCGAGCTTGACTCCAATGAGTGCTAGATATCATCTTTGATGCTTAGGCTCTTGAATCAATATGTGAAAGATGTGTGAAAGATTTCACCAACTAATATCTTGTTAAATATCTGAAACTTAAACATTGCAAGATTATTAGTACACATAACTACATGAGTTAATCATCATCAAAACTAGAGTGGAAGGCCTTTGGGCCAACACAATCCACTTGTCCACACAAGACTCCCACACAGGGAACCTCCACTGAGGATTTGGGGCAATTACAATATGGAGTACACAACTCCTCTCTCAACCAAAACAACCTCTACACTTAGAGGCTAGACACAAAGCCACACAAACACTACCTCACACAAGAGGGGTAGGAACTTAGCCAATACAACACAATCCACCTCTTCACTACCAACACAAACTCCACCTCTCACTAGAGGGAGCCAAACCCAATCTCTACCTCTCACTAGAGGGAGCCAACCACAACTTCACCTCTCACTAGAGGGAGCTAACCATCACTCCAAAATCAACCTCTACACAAGAGGGATAACACAAGTAGGGAGGGTTAACAACAAGGTGATCACAAAGACCACAAACTAATTTTTCCCACAAAATAAAGATCCTAATAGATAGGATAGTAGGTAAGCTCAAGCGTGAAAAATAAAGAGTTTGGAAATAAAAAACTCAAAGAAAGCTATTGGGAAAACAACTAGGATAAGATTAAAATGAAGATCAAAAACCAATCCCAAAGTTTCTCCTTTTTCTTGAATTTTCCAACCCTTTAAAACAAACTAAAGATCAAAACTTTAAAGCTCTAAAAACTCTTTTGAAACTTGAAATAAAACACTAGAGAATGGGAGAATTTTGCTCTTAGAAGTCTTAACAAAAATTGGCCTCAAATGGGGTATAAATAGTCCCAAAACAGAATCTGCCTGTTGGCTGCTGACTAGGCCAGATTGGCCTTCCGGTCGACCGGCCGGTCGACCAGCCAACGGTCAAATTTTTGACCGTTGAGCCTGCCGGTCGACCGCCCGGTCGACTGTGCCAATCTAGAGAGCAAATTTCTCTCTGGCCGGTCGACTGCTCGGCCGACCGTGCCTTGCTCACGGTCGACCGTCCGGTCGACCGCTCCCACCCGAGAGTGGGGCACTTGCAGTCGGTCGACCGCCCGGTCGACTGGCCCAAGTGGCTGGTTAGCGTGCACAACCTTGTGCACGTTGGTCGACCGGTCCGGTCGACCGACTCTGGGTCCGATCGACCGGTCCGGTCGACCACCAGAGCCTGGCAGGCAGGGATTAGGGACTGAAAAACTGGGTATTTTAATTCCAATAAATTCTCATAAAATCTCTAAAAATCTACAAAAATAGTTCATTATAATACATTGATATACAAACTTGTTTGAGTAAAAATCAAACCAAGTTACAAACATTTTGAACTCTTTTTGTGACTTATAAATTTTGCCAAAAACCAAAAACTGTATTTTCTAAAACTTGAATTTTTCAATTGAAAATTCGTTTTGTCCAAAACTCATCCAAATACAAAAACATGATATAAAAATAACTTTTAAGGCATGTTGTATATGGATATAATCCAATATACATATAAAGATATATATCATAGTTTTTGACAATAATTCTAAAAATATATTTTGTTAAAATACCAAAACACCAAACTCATGAAATAGACTATCAAACAAAGTTTGTTTAAATAGTTGAAGCATAGATGTATATAGAACAAATCTAATATACATAAAATCATGTAAACTTGTTTTGATACTATCTATTCATGAAAACCAAGATCGGTTAAACCGAAACCGAAAAACCAATAAACATGAAACTTAAAAACAAGTGTGTGTGTTGTGAACTTGAGCATATCACACTATCTAGTCTTCACAATGGATCTAAAATAAAAACTAAACTATGTACCTCTTGATGAACTCCGTCTTCAAGTCGACTCGATCCAAAACGTGATCTACCGAGCTTGACTCCAACGAGTGCTAGATATGACTTTGACGCTCGGGCTCTTGAATCACCATGTGAGAAGCTCCAAAACACCTTTGTTGAAGCTAATCACCTACTAATATCTTGGTTAAGAATCTGAAACTAAACATCACAAGATTATTAGTAAACATAACTACATGAGTTAATCATCATCAAAACTAGAGTGGAAGGCCTCTGGGCCAACACACTAATCATTGTCCTAACCATTTCTTAAAGAGTGCGATTCTTTCTTTCAATGACTCTACTTTGTTGTGGAGTTCTAAGACAAGACAACTCATGTTTAATTTCATTTTTTTCATAATAAGTGATTAAAGAACGGTTGATGAATTCATCACCTCTATCACTCCTTATGTGTAAAATTAGAAAATTCTTTTCTTTCTCAACTCTTTTTCTAAAAACATGAAAATATGAAAAAGCCACATCTTTAGTTTTTAAAAAGAAAACCCATGTAAATCTTGAAAAATCATCAACTAGAACAAAAACAGAATAGTTAGACTTTTGATTTTAGTTAGACCAAACAAATCCATATGGATTAACTCTAATGGCCTATATGTCATGGTATCCTTGATTGCTTTGAAAGAGGACTTGGTTTGTTTTTCAAGTTGGCACGCATCACAAATGCGATCCTTTTCAAACTTCAAATAAAGAATACTCTTCACTGATTCCTTAAAATTAATTCGGGATAGATGGTCAAATGAAATATGGCCTAGTCTCCTATTCATAACCAAGAATCTTCATTAAATGTATTTAAACAAGTGGCATTGCAATATAAATTCAACATATCGACCATGTAAAATTGTTTTCACGAAAACCAAAAAGAATACAAGCATTTGTTTTCTTGTCTAGAATGTTACTAGTGAAATCATCAAAAACAACTAATCCTTGTTACAAAGTTGATTAGCTCAAGAGATTGTGCTTGAGACCTTCAACGAAAACAACATTCTCAATTAAAGGAGATGAGCTAGTTTTGATATTACCTATACAAATAATTTTGCCCTTTGAATCATCTCTGAAGGTGACGGTGCCACCTTCATGATACCTTGATAGTGTTGTAAAATTATTGATATCCCCATATCATGTGCCTTGAGAAACCACTATAAAGATAGCACAGCTCCCTATGTTTTAGAGCCTTGGTGCGTACCTTGGGTATGTCTGTTTTTTTATGAACCACACATTAGCCATATCCACTTGTTCTTCTGATTCAAACTCTGAGTCCCAAGTAGCTTTCAAGACCTTCTTTTTGTAGGGCTTCTTGAAGGTCCAAGCAATCAACAACAATGTGTCCGGGTTCATAGCAGTTGTAGCAAACAATCTTCTTGTCCTCCTTCCTTTACCATCTTCCTCTATTATTGAATTTAGCCTTATTGTACATCTTTCTAACATTTTTCATAGGAAGGGATAAATCTTCATCATCTTCTTGGTCATCATCTTCATCATCGGAGATGGTAGGAGTAGATTTGAAAGCTTGTGATTTCTTCTTTAGTGGTGCCTTCTCCTCTCTTACTTTTCTTTCTATCTCATGGGTCTTGAGGTTGCCAATAAGACCAATGAGTTTCAATCTTCTTTGTCATTGAGCACCTTCAATGTTGTAGTTTTGGCTTCCCATGATTGTGGAAGAGCGCGAATGATCTTCTTCACTTTTTGATCATTGTCAATAACACCACCTAAAGAAGTAAGACTATTTGTGATTTTAGTAAACTTTTGATCATGTCATCAATATATTCATTTTCATTCATAATAAATTCTTATATGGAGAACACAAGAGATCAATCTTCGCTTTCTTGACTTGTATTGTCCCCTACTGTGTGACAACTAAGTATGACCAAATATTATAGGCAGATTTGCAATAAATTACCCTAGCAATATCATCATTATTCAAGGCCTGAAGCAATCATAGTAAGCTTTTGCATTGGTGTCAAATTCTTGGTGGCAATTTTGGACTATGTGTCTTCATCACCATAGGGTACACTAAAGGGTTTGACCACCGCCTTTGCAACCCGGCTTCCTAAGGATTGCACGAACACTATCATCTTAACTTAAGGCCATCAATTTGGGTGGAGTCTTAATACCTTAGGCTATGTAAGCTACTGTGGATAGCAAAGTGAAAGAGCAAATGAATGATTAGCAAAAAGGATCTCTCTAAGGTGGTTAAATCAAATACTAGAGTCTCGGATTCTAATACCAATTGAAAGTACACCTAGAGGGGGGTGAATAGTTATAATGCTAATCAAATGCGAAATGTAACAATTAAAAATGAACAATGCAAACGGTCAACTTAAAACAAGAAGTAAAGCCGGATTCTCCATGAAGAGCTCTAGAACTTCTCCTCTATATTTCTTTAAATTAAGAGTTGAGGTGCTTAATTTCCTTCTTGTTGAAATGAGTGAAACTGACAAGTAAATATGTTGTATATGATGCAAGCAATGAATAGAAAATACAAGAGAGTCAATAACACAAGTACAAGCAACAGTAATAGAGTAAGATTAAGAGAAAAGGCAATCGCAAACACAAGAGATTTGTTTCAAGGTTCAAACATAAAGCTCTACGTCCCCGCCTTCATTGTATGAAGGCTTTCACTATCCACTAAGGATCTTTCCACAAAAGAGTCTGCACAAAGAAACTATAATGGTCTACACAAAACTGGAATACATAACTCTAACTCTTAATCCTCTACACAAGAGGTAGCACAAAGCCAATGAGGTTAACAAGCTCTAATGACCACAAAGATCACAAACAGTCTCTTTTACAACTTTTTATAGTATAGAATGAGGAGTGAAGCTCAAGAAGTTTGTGAGAGAGAAAATTTAATTGAAATAAATGAATTTATGAGCTAAAAACTAGCAGAGATTGATTTGAAAATGAGAGCACTAGAAACTTGAAAGCTAGAAATTTTCTCTTTTGAATAAACTTGATTTTTCAAAAATATTTTCAAAACTCTAGATTGATTAATCCTCTCCTAATGAGCTATATATATAGACAAGTGATAAATACTGTTAGAAGAGCCTATCAGGTCATTAGGAAGGAGATTAAGTCCAAAAGAAGCAAAAATACCAATTGGAGAATAAGTTAAAAATTTTAGATTTTAAAAATTAGCCGTTACTGTAGCTCTACCAGAACATCAATCGACTGGTCGGTCGACCGGTATTTAAAAGTTCTGAACTGCCTGTTAGGTATTGGTCAACCGCCTGGTCGCGAATCGAGACTTGGGTGTGACAGTCGGTCGACCACTCCGTCGACTGCTAGGTTTACCGGTCCACCAGCTGATCGTCTGACAAACGTGCACAACATGCACAGACAGTCACCCAATAACAACCACGAGGTTCGGTCGATCGGCCGGTCGACCGACCAAGCCTAAAACACATTTTCCAGAAAGTTTTTGAAATCAACCTCATTATTAAATCATTTATATTGGTTTAAAAATATTTTGACAATACATAAGCTATGAGATACATGATGGAAACAAGATATATAAATATGGAAAAAATATGAGACATTTATCAAGCATCAAACTTGTAAAGTACCAAAACGAGAAAACTTGATATAAAAACTTGTATTTTGAAAACTCGTATTTTTGTGTGTAACTTCTTGAGCATCAATTCTACATTCTATTTTAACAAACTATTTTCTCACATAGGTTCAATATGTCTTCTAGTAATCTTCAAGTAGGCTTCTTCAAAACATCAATCTTGATTATCCTAACTTGAATCCCATCCTTGAGTAAACTTTGAGACTTTAAAACCTTTCTTTTGAGGAAGAAACACTTTAAGTTCTTTTGAACCCTGAAAAGTACTGAAACACTTGAACTTGATTAGTATCGAATAACTTCATGTGGTTTGTAATCATCAAAACAAAAACTGGTGAATGTACCCTTGGGCCAACACAATGGTGATTACAGGCGGGATACTCTAGTGTGCTAGGGTTCTAGATTCCGATCGTGATCTCCTTCCTCGCTGGGGGGATGCCTTATTTATACAAGTTGTGTCAAATAGATAGGGTTAGAGAGTCCTGCTCAGTTTAATACTTGAAGTTCTTATCTTGATGGCGGTTGAGCTGAATATCCCAGTTTAGATCGAGATATGGGAGAGTCCAACTCTATCGGATAAACTGTATCTTGCTATAGATAAGAATAAATTGCTTCCAAGGGGCAACCATCCCATTTGAATGAGGATCGGGCTTTAGAGGTGGAGATCCCTAGTAACTGGATTTATTTCTTACTCTAATTATCTGACCCGCTTGGAATTCAAACTGGATGAGGACTCTGGGTTAGGTGTTCGGGAGGTGGCCAAGTGTCGCCTATCCCTTGGGGCTGGATAGACACGTGTCATAATCTCATGCGGGTCAGAAAGCGACCACTATAATACTATATGACAAAAATATGTATGATAAAAAATCACTACATATTACAAACATTTGAAACATAAACTATATAAAAATATATTTTTTTCTAAATACTAAAAATTTAAACTCAAACTAGTTAAACAGAAACCCAAAACTTTTGATCTTAAAAATTACTATCAAACTTTTGTGTGTGTGTATAAACTTGAGCAATCAAATCTATTCTGTAATTTACAAGAATCTAAACATTCTTACAAACTAGAGTCTTTTTATAGAAAGATCTTCTTCTTCATCTTTATTCGATCAAATTTGATTCTTTCAAGGTTGACTCCTTCTTGAGTATTTGATATGATTTTTATTCTTGAGCTCTTGAATCAACACTAGTAAGCTTCAAAACTTGACTTTGATTTTTTTGATAAAACTAAACATCAAACAAAAATCTTGATTAAATATATAAACTTAAATATCACAAGATCATTAGTACTATAACTACATGAGTTTTATCATCATCAAAACTAGAGAGATGGGCCTTTGGTCTAACAATCTCCCCCTTTTGATGATGACAAGACTCATATAATTATATATGTATGGAATAGAGAAGGGATCTATAAAATCTCTCTTTGAGTATGCATAAACATAAACGCATAAAGAAGTTAAATAAATATCTAAACAAGCAAAAATATATGCATAAAAATATAAACAAAATGCATATATAAACTTTAAATATCTCTCCCTCTTTTATCACTTCATCAATAAAGGGGTAAACAAAACAAAATAAGATTAAATGCGATATAAATTCATGATGAAAGGTCATTTGCTTCTTCTATTGTAGTGATTTTCTTTTCCTAATCTGATGTGAGTGCACGAATAATCTTTCTAACTTTTTCAACTTGAATGTATTCCTTTCCAAGGACTACTACGGAATTTGTAATGTCGGTGAACCTTGTAACCATTTCTGTAATGGTTTCATTCTCTTTCATTTTGAAAAGTTCAAACCTATGAATAAGAACAGAGATTTTAGATTCTTTAACTTTATTGGTATCTTTATGTGTTACCTGTAAAATCTACCATATTTGATTTGCAGATCTGGCTGTTGACACACGATTGAAATCTTCTTTGTTCAAGGCACAAAAAAGCGCATTCATTGCTTTGGCATCAAGATTTACAGACTTCTTTTGTTCTTCACTCTACGCATTATAATTGGTGGTGGGCTTTGTGTATGGTGCTTCTACTATGTTCCATAGTTCATAGTTGAGTAATTGCAAGTAGATCTTCATTCTACACTTCCAGTAGTTGTAGTTTGATCCATTAAATAATAATGAACGTTGTGTAGAATGTCTTTTCTTGAATTGTGATGAAGGAAACTCCGTTGCCAACCTTAAACACTACAGGCAAACTCTGATACTAAATGTAGGATCTATAAATAAGGCAACACAAACACTAAAGAAGAGATGAATAATGTTTATAAACTTTTAGTTAAAATACTTGCAAGAAAGAAAAATACACAAAATAAATCTCAGAAAAATGCAAACGCAATCACGAGAGATTTTATCCTGGTTCGATCCTCGTGATCTACATCCAGTCCCAAGCAACCTCCGTGAGATTTTTCTTATCCTGATTTTGATGCACCCCAAAATTAACTTCTTGTACATTACTTGACAAAATACCCTTTGTTAAATCTGTATAACTCTTCTCTACACCAAGAAGACACTTTCTCTTTGATTGATTACAATATAACAACCTATAAGCCTTGAAACTTGTATGTGATTGTGAACAAGGTATCTTATAGGAGAAATCTCAGAATTCTTTACAAAAGAATTGGTATTGTGTGAAGACAGAAAGTAGAAACTAATTTTCTGAAAAATAGAATTTTTTGAACAGAGCTTTGGACAGAAAACTTATGATTTTAATTGGTGATTACATCCAAAGACAATATTCCTATTTATAGGTGAAATCAATGGTCAGTTAGGTAAGTTGATCGGTTGCTAATATTACACATTCATTATCATATTCTCATACTTATTTTAGAATAAACTCTGCTTTCTCTTAATTATTGTTTAATTTATTTGCAGGCCCATTCCTAAAGGAGAGGGAAGAGAAACTTGCCCAAAAGCCCATCAAATTCTGATTTAAATCAGAATTAATTCGAAGTCAGTAAATCAGGGCAGATCAGGTCGGTTCTGATTGGTTGAAAACCAGTCAGAACAAATCCCTATAAATCAATCGGTTGAAGCCAAAGATCAAACGTCGTTTCATCACAATTTCAGAGATAAAACTGAAAATCCAACTGAAGATAAAGTCATATCCCGAAACCAGGCTGCTCCAACCCTCAGCTGTGGCCACCTGGCCACAGCAAGGTCGTGGAAACGTGTCATAAGCCGCGGATCTGCGGCTTTGTTAGGGAGTTAGGGGGAGCATTTGCTCTCCTATCTTCATACGCCCTCCTATGTTGGGTTTTTCCTATAAATAGAGGGATTTTCAGAGCGTATAGGGGACGACCTAGCAGAGATAGATTTTAGGCCAGTTTTTCATTCTTTTTAGTGTATGTTTTTACTTTCTTTTTATGTAGTTTTTATTTCTTTGTAAACATAGATTAGACTGAAATTCATGTAAGTAAGAGAGAGAGACTTATGTTGAGAGTGACACCGATGTACCCTCCTCCTTTCTTCCATCGTTTCTGCAAACAATAAAAGGTAATTTTTTTTTATGTTCGTCTTTACTTTTGTTTTCTTCTTCTTCTTTAAACTTTTCCTCTTTTGGTTATAATGAGCATCCAAGTGAATCTAGAAGTATCAGTATAGCCATGTTTGTGTTAGTGCCACAGATATTTCGTGATGATGTTCTCCTCCTCAAGATTCCGTATCATTTCATTCTTGTTCATCTTGATGATGTAATGCGAATGGGGACTGAGCTCGATCTTATGAGTTATGCGTTGATCGCCTCCGAAGTAAGGTAAAACATGTAAGGGTTCCAGGTAAGTCATCAACCAAAGGAGGTAAGTTTTTCTTTTCTTTTAATTTTAGTATAAATTACCAACACCACAATCTTTCAAATTTCTTTCACTCTTTTTCATTTCTTTGTACATATCCACTTCCATTTTCTCTACCTCTCTATCTATCACTTTCTTTCTAACTTAACTATAACTCTTTTTCATTTTTCTTTTAAGAACTAAAAGAAGAATTTTAACAATTAATTGTAGCTTAAAAGAGAACTTACTAAAAAGCTTCCATTGCTAGTCCCTCTTTGTGGATCACGACCCGTATAGCGACTTGCTATTGCGCTAGTATTGAGCACCTTATACTCTTTATTCTAAGTTCTAAAATTCTGTATTCTTGTGTGCAGGTCAATTCTCAAGCAAATTTTGGCGCCGTTGCCGGGGAGAGACGGTAAGTTATTCTCTTTTTAGATTTATATTTTTGGTTAACTTTCTTTTTTGTTCTTGGTGTACAGGTTTGACAACAAGGAATTTTTATTGCAGTGGACATATAAGTGGCCTTGGACTTTGCTCAAGAAAGCAGAGCCAAGAAGCCCTCAGATTTGCTACATTCCTGTGGCAATCTGAGTGAACTATTAACCTGTATTTTTTGCAGGTTGGCTTAGTGCAAAGTTTAATATCTGTAACTATCTATTTTCTTATTTGTCTCACTGTATTTACTTTCTAATCTCAACAGTAAAATGTGTTTGCTAAAAATAGTTTAGACTTTGCATTTAGGAACGTGTCTAATTCGCTTACGTTTTACATTACTGTTGAAGGGTGCTGGAGCAAAAGGTATGTTTGCATGGCATATAGTTTAGGAAACATTCTTGAGTGATTATTTGTTTGTTGAATGTTACTTTTCTTTATTCTGCACACCTTGCACAATCAATCTTAAGGGCTTGTCCTATAAAAAAGATAAGGTGGGAAAGTCGTTACCCTCCCTTAGCCCACAAATAATCTCCTCACTCACTAACCTAAGCCTAACTAAAACAAAGTAGACGTTGGCCTTAGGGACATCTTAGACTCAATTATGAGATTATCCTAAGGGGAAAGGTGTTAGAATTTGACTCCTGCCAAATCAGTGTCTAAGGAAAGGGATTGAGGGGCAAAACCCCGAAGGCTAGTGGTTTGGCTTAATTAGGCCCGTCGCTTCTGTGCGGATACCTCCCACCAATCTTGCCCTGACCTGACTGATTAGCTTGTGGTCAAAGTCTGCAATATACCTCTTGTGGATAGTATAATCAGTTAGGAATCGTCTAGGTCAAAGGTCTACCCTAACTTAGTTTAGAATTTTTTTTATTTATTTGCTTATTTGTTTGTTTTTCTTTTTTTGTGTTTGACATTTCTTGTGTGATATGGCTTATAATAACAATTTTTTCAATTTTAATGATAATCCATATTACACACCAACCTCTTTTTCTGATATTACCAACCCGACACATCATAACTTTAACCAACATAGTGTGCCAGATTGGTTTTATCCGAATCAATATAACCCATGCCCCCAATCTTATGACCATAATTTTTAAAATAATTTCAACTCTTCATAGAGTCAATGGGGATTCACCTCTTACTAAGCTGGCATATCATTACTTTTGTTTTCTTCTTCTTCTTTAAACTTTTCCTCTTTTGGTTATAATGAGCATCCAAGTGAATTTAGAAGCATCAATATAGCCATGTTTATGTGAATGCCACCGATATTTCATGATGATGTTCTCCTCCTTAAGATTCCGTATCATTTCATTCTTGTTCATCTTGATGATGTAATGCGAATGGGGACTGAGCTCGATCTTATGGGTTATGCGTTGATAGCCTCCGAAGCAAGGTAAAACATGCAAGGGTTTCAGGTAAGTCATCAACCAAAGGAGGTAAGTTTTTCTTTTAGGTTTTCTTTTCTTTTAATTTTAGTATAAATTACCAACACCATAATCTTCCAAATTTCTTTCACTCTTTTTCATTTCTTTGTACATATCTACTTCCATTTTCTCTGCCTTCTCTATCTATCACTTTCTTTCTAACTTAACTATAACTCTTTTTCATTTTTTTAAGAACTAAAAGAACAATTTTAACCATTAATTATAGCTTAAAAGAGAACTTAGTAAAAAGCTTCCATCGCTAGTCCCTCCTTGTGGATCACGACCCGCATAGCGACTTGTTATTGTGATAGTATTGAGCACCTTGCACTCTTTATTTTAAGTTCTAAAATTCTGTATTCTTGTGTGCAGGTCAATCCTCAATCATAAGTTACCAACTCAAATTTGAAAATCAAAACATTAGATAAAATACCAGAAAATCAAAACTGAATAACAATCAGAAACTGTAGTTAGTCGACTAGGATATGAGAGTAGTCGACTACTATAAGAAGTTTTGTCTGGTTAGTCGACTAGCCTAAAGATCAAGTCGACTATATGTATCTGACACGGATTGAAAGGTCTCTGGAAACTAAAATTAGTCGACTACATAAAAGGGGTTAGTTGACTAATGTTGCTTACAGTCAACAAATAGAGAAGATATATTTTCTATGAAGACACTTAGTTGACTATAGACTATTATAAGTTGACTAAAGGATATGTTAGTCGACTATAGAAAGGGGTTAGTCGACTATAAGACTATTTTGTGTGTGTGATCGAGGCTTTTAACAAATTTTTAAAATATACAGAAATAATCAATATCCTTGAATAAACTTGAGATACCAGAACTCAGTACTAGCTCTGTAGATTAAGCTCCAATGTATCTGCATCACATTTGTTATCATAAAAATCTATTATCATCAAACTGTAAGTTCCAACATCGGTATGGTTGTTTCCTTACACTTTCATATTTTGTTTGAAAAACTTAGAGAAGAAGATTAGGTTGAAAAAGTTTGGTTTTTATCAATGTAATGAAGGATCACAACCTGTTAATAATCTACCACCATAAACATATAATATCAACTAGAGATTAACTTCACGCTAAACCCTAAACGTGATAATTTACCCTAGGATTCAAGTAAAACATATAAGACAAATAATAAGATTCTAATTGAAATAGCACTAACATTAAAATATCAAGACAATTGTCAAGTATAGACTAAGAAAAATAGTTAAAGAGTCCTAGCAAATAGTTCACCCAATTATTATCATCATATTGTAGGTCACCTAGAGGGTGTGAATAGGGGACAAGCTAATCAAATGATGAATAATACAGAATTAAACACTATTTAAGTAAACTAAAAGATATTAAGCAAAACACACCACGTATAACACAAGAGTGTAGCCGAATTTTCGGTGAAGGGCTCTATACTATCTCCTCAAGATTCCTCTAGATTAAGAGTTGAGGTGCCACTATGCCTCTCTTGGTTGAATACAAGTGTGAGCAAACAATCCCAAGCATATAACAATAGAGCACATGATATATCAAGCATATAAAGATATAAGCAATGCAAGCATGCAAGAGATAAACACAAGTGAGAGAGAGAGAGCAATCACAAATACGAGAGATTTGTTTCGAGGTTCGAGCACCCTTGCTCTACGTCCCCGCATTCAACACTATGAAGGATTTCCACTAGAATTGATCCCACTGGATCACTTGGTGTCGCAACACCTACAACGAGTTCATACTAGAATTCTTGGACTCACTAGTCCCTCTTCTTGTTCCCGCAAGAACAACACACGTAAGCACACTAGCTTACCGAGGCCGCACCTCTAAACCGAGCTCCCACAAGAACTCCAAACAATACGAACCTGCAAGTTCGCCTCCTCAAATATAAGATGAACACTTTGGTGATCTCAACACTTTGATCACTTAAAAACACTCTAATAACAAAGATCCCTAGAGGATTGACATAGTAATGGATAGCTCAAGATTGTGTGAGAAAAAACTCAAGAAATCTCTTTTGAAAAACACTCTTGAAAACTCTCCTTTTGGTATGGAAGTATTTTCTCTAAAACAAGTGAAGAAAACCTCTACAAGAAATAGGAAAAACTAGCTTGAAGACCCACTCATAATCTTATCTAAAACCGCACAAAACATCCCCAATATATAGGCCTTCAAAAAGTAGCCGTTGGGGTCCAACTCAGCAGGAAATCCTGCTCTCTGTCACCGTCCAGTCGACCGGCCAATGGTCGGATTTCTGACCGTTGTGCCACCGGTCGACCGCCCGGTCGACCGGGCCAAGCCTATCAGTCGACCGCCCGGTCGACCGGCCGCACCCGAGAGCTGGGTGCTTTTGGTCGGTCGACTAGCTTTGTAGGCTGATCCTTTGTGCACGTCTCGTGCACATCGGTCGACCGGTCTGGTCGACCGACTCCTGGTCCGGTCGCCCGTCCGATCGACCGCAAGCTGTCTGGCTGGGATTTTTGGAACTTGAAAACTTATTTTTAACTCTAATAAAATCCCAAAAATTCTCATAAATTCTATAAAAATTGATTCATTGAAATACTTTGATATACAAACATGTTTGATTAAAAATCGATACATATTACAAACATTTTGAACTATTTTTGTGATATAGAAATTTTGGCCTTAAACAAAAACTGTTTTTTTTCAAAAACAATCTCCAAATTGAAAAACGATTTTTTTCAAAACTTCTCCAAATACAAAAACAAGATGTTTTAAACACTTTTGAAGCTTAGTGTGTATGGATATGATCCACTACACATATGAGATAAAATGTTTTTGACAAAAAGCTCTAAAATAAGTTTTGATAAATCCAAAACTTAAACATATGATATAGAAACACCAAATAAGTTTTTCTAAACATTTGAATTAATAATATGTATGGATGAAATCCAAAACACATATAAACTATATAAACTCATTTTGATGAACTCTATTAATGAAACATAAAGATGTATACTTTGAAGCTCAAAAATCAAAACGGTATTTTTTAAAAACAAAACTATTTTATGAAAACACATTTAATTTTTTTTCTGTGTGTGTGACCTTGAGCATTCCACAACTAATCTATCTTTATATTTTATCTAAAAATAAATCTTAACACTTACAAACATGACACAAGTCTTCTTGAAAATCTTCTCTTAAAAATCTTCTTCTCCTTCTTGACTTGGTCCAAACCTTGATCCAATGAGTTAGACTCCTCTTGAGTACTTGATGCGATCGTTATACGCGAGCTCTTGAATCAACACGTGCTAACTTCAAAACTTGACTTCGAATCTTTTGTTGAAGCTAAATACAACCTAAGCTCTTGATCAAATATCTGAAACTTATTAAACACAAGATTATTAGTACTATAACTACATGAGTTAATCATCATCAAAACTAGAGCAATGGGCCTTTGGGCCAACAATCTCCCCCTTTTTGAGGATGAAAAAACTCATGGAGTTATATATGCATGGATTAAAGTTAAGCTTCATAGAAGCTCCCCCTTAACTCATGCATAACAATAAACAATAAAGATATTCAGTAACGTGCATAAACTAAACAAAATATATATGCATAAACTCTCCAAATTCTTCTCCCCCTTTTTTTATAAACAAAAAAAAATAAACATACATATATAAACTCTCTAAATTCTTCTCCCTCCTTTTGTTAATTCATCAACAAAGGGGCGAAAATAAATCAAACAATAAAGATATATATGCGATATACATTCGTGAAGAGGAGAGACGTAAAGTTAGCTCCCCCTGTATACATGCATTACATGAAGAAGGGATGATAAGACCCAAACTCACATAAAACATAATATATAATGCATAAGTGGAGATATTAAGCTCCCCATACACACGTGTATCATATAAAGAAGAGATGTCAAGCTCCTCAAAGTGAGATACACTCAACATGAATTTATATATAGGGAAGATGTTAATCTCCCCTTGCATATAGGCAATACATATCAAAACATTTTACAAAACCACTTTTAAAGCAAATTCTGAAATTTCTTGAAGTCAACAAAATAAATTTTGATACCAATGAAATCAAATAGTAGTTGACAAAAATAAAAGTTGGTGCCACTTGTAAATAAGCAAAATTTTAAGATACCAATAATAGATTTTTGATACCAATTGAAATTGAAAAATTATAAATTTTTGATAACAATTGAAATATCTTGTAAGTTTTGATACCAATTGAAAAGTAAAATATGAAATATATTTTGATACCAATTAAAATACCAATTGAAAATAATGCATAAGCTTATTAACGTACCAATTAACATTTAAAATTTAGTTAAGTTTAGCATAAACATAATTTGTGCTTTAAACGTGTAAGGATATGGTAAAACAAACACAATCAAATCATATATATGTATGAAAAAAGAAAATACCAATTGAAATTGATATTATTTGAAATTTGAAGCATGTATACATACATACATACATACATATATATATATATATATATATATATATATATATATATATACGGAAATATCTGACTTATAAAATATCTGCAAAATTATTAACCATTGTATTTCATTATTTTTTTACACTGTACATTTGTAATAGAAAAAACAATATACGACTGCCCCACATTAAATTTCATTTTTTCTATTCATTTCAGTTTCTTTTATTAAACCTATATGAATTGAAAATAACACGAAATAAAATAATAAAAAAATTATAAAAAAATAACAGTTTTTTAAGGTTTTACACATTTTTTTTACTTTTCACTGCTGCTGTTTATTTCTCATTATCTGGATCCATTTTTTTCCATTATAATGTCGATGTAGTAGAATTTGGAATTTTATAACTGTTGATATATTCAACAAAAAATTCTCTATAAATGTGGATGAGTTTTTTCTAGTTTAGAATTAAAAAGGGGTATTTTGGTCAATTTGATTGACGATTCTTTAGGCAGGATTTTTTTGATTTTTTTGGCGCCTACACCCTGCGACTTATATGTGGCATATATTCGGCCACGTCACCACTGGCTGAGAAACTCTCTCAGCTATCGGCTGAGGTACAATAACCCTACACACACATATATAGAAAACATATATGAGTATACAAAAGTGAAATATCATGAAGATCATGTGTATTACTCATAACTATCTACCCTATTCATGCACATGTTTAAAAGATTTTTAATTTAGAGCATACAAGACATGGTCGCCCAACCATCCACCCTTTAAGGGAAGAAGTTTTCAAAAAAAAGATTTAAAAATAGTTGTAGATTGAAAATACTACCAAATGAAGAATAAATAACTAGTTTAAAATAATTTTTGAAAAACTAGTTAAAAATCCTGCGAACATGAAAACAAATCATATATCCCATAAATAATTGCAAGTATACAAAAATTATCACTCAAGAACTATAAGGCTCATATGAAACTCACAAAAATAAAGTCATGAGAAAACAAAAATAATGTGAATGCACAAGAATCATGTGAATAACATATTCATGAAAGTAATCAATAAGGCTCAAAACAAACATGAAATTCTTTTATCAAAAACGTGAAAATCAGAAAAACTAAAATTTTCATCAAAATTGAACAAACTTCAAGGTATAATATGTTCTATCAAAGACTAAATATATACATACATATCCAAATATAAACGAGTCCATAATAGAATTTGCATGAAGGAAAGTGACTCAAAAGTATACATGTATTTTTATTAGTTTTAGCCAAAAATAACATATACATGAAGTAAAACATGTACAAAGATAGGGAAAACATGTATAAATGAAAGAATCATCAAAATTATGTTATACATGTATATGTAATGAGTACAAATGAGCGTTGAACCACAAACATGTAATAATCAAGTGTAGCTCGCTACTTGTATACGTATAGACACAAGTTTTAATAAAAACTATATCTAAACAAGTATTCACCTCATGAAGTACAAAACCAAAACATGATCATTAAACATAATAAGCATTGAAACCAAAATATGCTAAAAACATTTACATTAAAGCATGTAAATAAAAATGGAGTTAGAAATAGTTACCAAAATCAATAGGACTCATCCTAGATCTCCAAACAATGGTGGTCTTCCCACCAAACTTCCTTGATAGCGATGCATCAATAGGGTATGTCCATCTAGCTCCTCATGCATCCACCACCAAGGCACCATACCTCTCACATCATGTGAGAACACACATCAGAGGCAAGAATTTTGGTACCCATTTTTTTTTATGTCCACGAGGGTTACCAAAATCAATAAGAATCATGTGAGAACACACATCAAATTAGGCAAGAATTTTGGTACCCATTTTTTTTTAGGTCCACGAGGGTTAGCATCATAAGGAACCCAAACATTTTATTAGCAAAATTCATAGAATTTACCTTATCAAAGCAAAACTTTGCTAAATGGTCTTTGCGGTCACAATGTGTACATATGTACACTCTAGCATGCAATGAGTATAAGGGTGAATGTGAGCATAGTGTGCATATGTATGCCGTGAGTTATGTGCATGAACATGTGGAGCTTGTTTCTTTTAAAACAAGGCTCCCAATCTAGAATGGTTGAATGCACAATTGTTCAAAGTTGAGCTCAAATAATTAATTCTATGTTTCAAAACATGAATCTCATTTTTGTCAACAGTAGCATGAAAATCATGAGAATCAACAATCTTTTTCTTTTTAGAAATGTTTTCATTTTTTTTTGAAACAATTTTCCTTTCCAAAGAGTTGTTTTCTTCAAAAGCAATTTCTTTTTCTTTTTTCACCAAAATAATTTTATTTTTCAAAAAATTATTTCCTTCACAAATATCATTTAATTTAGAAGACAAGGGAATATTCTTCTTTTTAAAAATTCATTTTTTTTTTGAAATGTATTCAAATTTATTTTTAAAAGAATTATTTTCTTTTAACAAAGAAGTGATTTTCTTTTTCAACTTATCATTATCAATTTTTAATGAATCATATTTTTCAAGAAGTTTTTGACAAAAAGATGCAAGCTCATCATACGACATGTCAATATCTTCTTCTACCTCGGACTTAGAGTTTACCTCAAGGGGGTTATCCTCTTGGACCATGTAGCATATGTTGGAAGCATCATTTCCATCATCTGAGTCACTCCCTGCATAGTATTGCTTTTATTTACCAAGGGAGATTAGAGTGTTCATACTACAAAAGCCGAATCAAAATTAGCAACCCTAAATAAATATTCATTATTTAGGATAGATCTTAAAGCATGAAGGGCTTTTGTATTAGCCTCAAAGTTTTTGCCATTTAAACAATAGGAATCTTTAATAGTGACAAAATAAACATGAATTCCTAGGGCTTTGAGGTACATGGACATCTTAACCTTCCAAATTTGGATGTTAAGAATATCAAACATGGGAGGTGTCATGAAATTCATGTGTGTGTAATCAAATATTGTGATTAGCTAAAAATGAGGATCTTTAACTCAAGGTTGTTAGACCCAAATCAAGAGCACCAAGCTCTGATACCACTTGTTGGTTACCTAGAGGGGGGTGAATAGGTGACTAGCTAATTTAATGATGAATAATACAGAATTAAAAACTATTTAAGCAAACTAAAAGATATTAAGCAAAACACACCACGTATAACACAAGAGTGTAGCCGAATTTTCAATAAAGGGCTGTAAACTATCTCCTCAAGATTCCTCTAGATTAAGAGTTGAGGTGTCACTATGACTCTCTTAGTTGAATACAAGTGTGAGCAAAAATTCCCAAGCATATAACAATAGAGCACAAGATATATCAAGCATATAAAGATATAAGCAATGTAAGCATATATGATATAAACACAAGTGAGAGATAGAGAGAGCAATCGCAAACACGGGAGATTTGTTTCGAGGTTCGAGCACCCTTGCTGTACATCCTCGCCTTCAACACTATGAAGGATTTCCACTAGAATCGATCCCACTGGATCACTCGGTGCCGCAACACCTATAACAAGTTCACACTAGAACTCTTGGACTCACTAGTCCCTCTTCTTGTTCCTGTAAGAACAACACACACAAGCACACTACTTGCCGAGGCCGCACCTCTATATCGAGCTCCCACAAGAACTCAAAACAACACGAACCCGCAAGTTCGCCTCCTCAAATACAAGATGAACACTTTGGTGATCCTAACACTTTGATCACTTAAAAACACTCTCACAACAAAGATTCTTAGAGGATTGATATAACAATAGATAGCTCAAGATTGTGTGAGAAAATAAGATAGAGTAGTGGAGGAAAAACTCAAGAAATCTCTTTTAAAAGCACTCTTGAAAACTCCCCTTTTGATATGAAAGTATTTGCTCTAAAAGATATGGAGAAAACCTCTATAAGAGATAGGAAAAACTAGTTTGAAAACCCACTCAAAATCCTATCTAAAACAACCCAAAACAGCCCCAATATATAGGCCTTCAAAAACTAGCGTTAGGGTCCTTTAGCAGGAAATCCTACTGTCAGTCGACCGGCCAACGGTCAGATTTCTGACCATTGTGCCACTGGTCGACCGGGCCAAGCCTATCGGTCGACCGGCCGCACCCGAGAGCTGGGTGCTTTCAGTTGGTCGACCGACTTTGTAAGCTGGTCCTTTGTGCATGTCTCGTGCACATCGACTGACTCCTGGTCCGTCGACCATCCGGTCAACCGCCAGCTGAGTCTGGCTGGGATTTTGGAACTTGAAAAGTTGACTTTTTAACTCAAATAAAATCCCATAAATTCTCATAAATTCTATAAAAATAGGTTCACTGAAATACTTTGATATACAAACATGTTTGATTAAAAATCAATACATATTACATATATTTTGAACTATTTTTGTAATATGGAAATGTTGGCCTTAAACAAAAACCGTATTTTTCAAAAATAATCTCCAAATTGAAAAATGATTTTTTTAAAACTTCTTCAAATACAAAAAAAGATATTTTAAACATTTTTGAAGTTTAGTGTGTATGGATATGATTCACTACACATATGAGATGAAATATCTATATTTTGATAATAAGCTCTAAAATAAGTTTTGACAAATCCAAAACTTAAACATATGATATAGAAACTGTTAGCCTAAAGGCCCATCACTCTAGTTTTGATGATGATTAACTCATGTAGTTATAATACTAATGATCTTGTGTTTATTTAGTCTCAGATATTTGATCAAGATCTTAGTAGGTGTCAAGAAGAAGAAGAAGATTTTCAAGCGAAGACTTGTGTCTAAGTTTGTAAGTGTTAAAATTTTGTTTTAGATAAAATGTAAAGGATAGATTAGTTGGTGGATTGCTCAAGTTCATATACACATACACACAAAATTTACATGTGTTTTAGAAAATACCTTTTTGGTTTTTTAAGCTTCAAAATATACATGTGATTTATCAAAACTATTTTAGAGCTTATTATCAAAAATATAGATATTTCATCTCATATGTGTAGTGGATCATATCCATACTCACTAAGCTTCAAAAGTGTTTAAAATATCTTGTTTTTATATTTAGAGAAGTTTTGAAAAAATCATTTTTCAATTTGGAGATTGTTTTTGAAAAATACGATTTTTGTTTAAAGTCAAAATTTTCAGATCACAAAAATAGTTCAAAATGTTTATAATATGTTTTGATTTTTAATCAAACATGTTTATATATCAAAGTATATTAATGAACTTAATTTTGTAGAATTTATGGGACTTTATTAAAGATAAAAAGATCAAGTTTTAATCCTTAAAAAATGTTTGACCAGGCCTTCTGCCGGTTGACCGGACGGTCGACCTAGACAGGAGTCGGTCGACTGGTCCGGTCGACCGATAACGTGCACAGCCACTTTGGCTGGAAGGCCAGTCGACCGACCCGATCACCGCCAGAGAGCTCTGCTCTCTGGATCTGGCCCTGGTCGACTTGGCGGTCGACCGGCAGAGAGCCCTGCTCTCTATATCCAGGACTCGGTCGATCGGGCGATTGACCTGTGGCACAACGGTCAGAATCCGACTGTTGGCCGGTCGAACAGCAGCGTCAGTTGCTGATTTGGCCTTCAACAGCCATATTTTGGGAGCATATAAATTGGGGTTCCCTTGGGCTGTTTTACACAAAATTTGAAGTGGGTTTTCAAGCTAGTTTTCCCTACCTTTCTAAGTGTTTATCTCCACTTGTTTAAAAATTAATACTTCCATATCAAAAGGAGAGTTTTCAAGAGTGATTTTCAAAAAGAGATTTCTTGAGTTTTCACCACAAATCTATCCTAGTTTTTCTCACACATCCTTAAGCTATCCATTGCTATATCCATCCTATAGGAGAGTTGTTGTGCGAGTATTTTTATGTGATCAAAGTGTTTGGATCACTAAGTGTTTCATCTTGTATTTGAGGAGGCAAACTTGCGGGTTGTGTTGTTTCGAGTTCGTGTTGTTTCGAGTTCTTGTGGGAGCTCGGTGTGAAGGTGCGGCCTCGGCAAGCTAGTGTGCTTGCGTGTGTTGTTCTTGCGAGAACTAGAGAGGGAATAGTGAGTCCAAGGAGTTCTAGTGTGAACTCATTGTAGGTGTTGCGGCACCGAGTAATCCGGTGGGATCGTTTATAGGGAAAATCCTTCATAGTGTTGAAGGCGGGGACGTAGAGCATGGATGCTCAAACCTCAAAATAAATCTCCGTGTTTGCGATTGCTCTCTCTATTTTTCACTTGTGTTTATATCTTGCATGTTTACATTGCTTATCTATTATATGCTTGTTATATCTTGTGCTTAAATTGATATATGCTTGGGATTGTTTGCTCACACTTGTATTCAACTAAGAGAGCTATAGCGGCACCTCAATGTTGGTCCCGAGATGATGCCAATTTTGGATCTAAAATACAATGTCAACACATATATTAAACAAAGGATGATTAGAGTTAAATAAATAAAGAACTTGTAATAAAAGAAAATTAAATCTCAGAAAAGTTAAGCAAACGCAAACACGAGAGATTTATCCTGGTTCGGTCTTGTGACCTACATCTAGTCCCCAAGCCACCCGCTTGAGATTTTCCTTTATCCTTTGACTTTGTACAGCCAAAATCAACACCTTGTATCCCACTTGACAAATCCCCTTTGCCAAATGTATACAACTCTTCTTACAACAAAGAAGACCACAACACCTTGTACAACTTCTCTTCTACACCAAGAAGACGCTCTTTACAATGCATCCTTTGAGTGATTACAAACTTTCCTATAAGTCTTGATTCAGTATGTGATCGTGGACAAGGGCTATTATAGGTTGACTTTCAAAAATCTTCACTTTGGAGTAGGAATTTGGTGAAGAAACAGAAAGTGGGAACAGTTTTCAGAGAACCAGAATTTTTTAGAGTTTTTTTTGGTCAGAAAACTATATATTTGAATATGTATTTTAAACCTAGATAACAACCCTATTTATAGCTGAAATCTATAGTCAGTTAGGGTCAGTTAGGGTAGTTATTAGGACAGATTTGAATTTTAAAACGTTGGATAAAATACCAGAATACAATAACTGTACAACAGTTACAAACTGCTATAAGTCGACTAGGGGTTGGAGGTTAGTCGACTAGGGTAGGCAATTTAGACTGGGTTAGTTGACTAATCCTGGGTATAAGTCGACTACATAAGACTGAAACAGATATTCAAGTTTCTGAAAACTACAATTAGTCGACCAGCAGGAATTATAAGTCGACTATAACATGTATTAGTCGACTAGTCTTTTTTATAAGTCGACTAATAACCCTATTAGTCTGCTAATAGGAAGGGTCAAGTCTGCTAATAGTAAGAGTCAAGTCTACTAATAGGAAGGGTCATGTCTACTAATAGGTGGTCAAGTCTACTAATAGGAAGGGTCAAGTCTACTAATAGACTAATGATGTGTATGTGTACTCAAGGCTTTTAACATACTATTAAACATTACAATACCATCCATAGCAACTCTATTGGGAAGTCTTGATCATGTAGAACTCTTGAATAGACTTGTGATAGAGCTCCATATGATATGGCTTCACAAATGTATCATCAAAAGCAAGTTCCAACATTCTCCCCTTTTGATGATGACACTTTGTGTGCACAAATGCTCCCCCTGCAGAAAATAAGTTATATGTTCTCCCCCTGCAGAAAATGGGTTATAACAGTATAGAAACACTTGTGTTCTCCCCTGCGACAAATATATCATAACATGTATATATATGATAAATATTTGAAGTATTGTTCTTATCAAACTTCTTATATGGTACCTGAAAGATAAACATTAGATGGTACCAATCTTAAGAGTAAAGCATTAACCTTTTGGAGACCAAACCCAATTTGAATTTGGTTTTCATCTTTTAGTATACACATAATTTCATGAATTACATATATCATGTATGTATGATGCAATATAAGTATTTTTGTCAACAATGCTTAAGTTTTTAGGAATCCATATAAACTTATTCTTAATTCTTTTTGAAATAATATCAGACTTTCTTTTCACAGAAGAATTATATGGATTACTAACATATGAAGATTTTTCAAAAAATCTAAGACCATAATGATTATGTGACATCTTTTGATATGATAACAAATCATTCAATTTTTCTTTTCCTTGATTAAATTTAGTCACATTTATCAAAATCTCTTCATATTTCATTTTGAAAACTGACATGTCTTTATCTAACACAAAAATTCTTTCATTTAAAAACATAGTTTCCTTTTTAAACAAAATATTTCTTTTATAAAATTCTCATTATCCTCTTTCAATGATGATATCACTTTTCAAAATTATCTTTTTGAGAATTTATAGAAGAAACTTGAGAGACATAACATGAATTTTCTTTGAAAAGTTTTTCATTTTCCTTTGATAAAACTTATTCTTCATTTTTTCATTCTTTAGATCATTGATAATTCATGGAATGCATCTAAAAGTTCAGTATATTGTACCTCATCTTCTTTTAGCGCCATGTAACAGATGTTGGTATGTTCAGTGGTTTCTTCTTCGTCAGAGGAAGAGGAATCACTATTCTCCCATGATGCTTGGTAGTCTTTCTTCTTTCTAAACTTTTTGCTCTTAAATTTACTTTTATTTTTGAGCAATGGGCAATCCTTCTTCATATGACCTATTTTATTACAATTAAAACATCTAAACTTACCTTGCTTTAAGAATCTTCTGAATTTTCTTGAAAGCATTGCCATCTCCTCTTCATCGTCATCTGAATTGTCCGTGTCTGAGGATGCATGGAAGGCAAGTTCTTTTTTCTTTGAGAGAGATTGTGTTCATCCTTCTTTCTGCCTCGAGTTGCACTTCATATGCCATTAGATTACAATAAGATTTTCTAGCAACATTGTTGAGAGATCATTCGCTTCTTCGATTGTGGTTGTCTTCTTCTCCCAATCTGATATGAGTGCACGAAGGATCTTGCGAACTTTTTCTACTTGGGTGTATTCATTTCCAAGGGATGCCAAGGAATTTGTAATGTCGGTGAATCTTGTAATCATTCTGAGATAGTTCATTCTCCTTCATTTTTAATAGTTCAAACCTGTGGATAAGAACAGAAATTTTAGATTCCTTAACCTTATTTGTGCCTTCATGTGTACCTGAAGAGTGTGTCATATTTGATTTGCAGAAGTGGCTATTGACACACGGTTGAATTCTTCTTTGGTTAAGGCACAGAATAATGCATTCATCGCTTTGGCGTCAAGGTTCGCATTCTTCTTTTGATCATCACTCCAAGCGTTGTAGTTGGTTGTTGGCTTAGTGTACGGTGCTTCTACAATATTCCAAAGTTCGTAGTTGAGCGATTGTAAGTAGATCTTCATTCTACACTTCTAATAGTTATAGTTGGATCCGTCAAATAGCGATGGACGTTGTGTAGAATGTCCTTCTTTGAATTGTGACGAAGGAAACTCCGTTGCCATCTTAGTATGTTGTTGACTGATGTTGAACCTGCTCTGATACCAATTGTTGGTCCCGGGATGATGCCAATTGTGGATCTAAAATACAATGTCAACACATATACTAAACAAAGGATGATTAGAGTTAAATAAATAAAGAACTTGCAATAAAAGGAAATTAAATCTCAGAAAATTTAAGCAAACGCAAACACGAGAGATTTATCCTGGTTCGGTCCTTGTGACCTACATCCAGTCCCCAAGCCACCCGCTTGAGATTTTCCTTTATCTTTTGACTTTGTACACTCAAAATCAACACCTTGTATCCCACTTGACAAATCCCCTTTGCCAAATGTATACAACTCTTCTTACAACAAAGAAGATCACAACACCTTTTACAACTTCTCTTCTACACTAAGAAGATGCTCTTGTACAGTGCTTCCTTTGAGTGATTATAAACTTCCTATGAGCCTTGATTCAGTATGTGATCGTGGACAAGGGCTATTATAGGTTGACTTTCAGAAATCTTCACTTGGAGTAGGAATTTGGTGAAGAAACAGAAAGTGGGAACAGTTTTCAGAGAACCAGAATTTTTAGAGTTTTTTTGGTCAGAAAACTATATATTTTAAATTAACCTAGAGGGGGGGTGAATAGGTGATGGCTAATCTAATGGTCAATAAATGCAGAATTAAAAACTTATTACACTAAACACCACGTATAACACAAGAGTGTAGCCGAATTCCCCGTGAAGGGCTCTGGACTAACTCCTCAAGATTCTCTAAATAAGAGTTGAGGTGCCGCGTTGGCTCTCTTGGTTGAATACAAGTGTTAGCAAACAATCCCCAAGCATATAACAATTAGGCACACAATATATCAAGAATATAAAGATAAAGATAATATTAGCATGCAAGATATAAAGACAAGTAAGAGAGATAGAGAGAGCAATCGCAAACACGAGAGATTTGTTTCGAGGTTCGAGCACACTTGCTCTACGTCCCCACCTTCACACTTGAAGGATTTATACTATAAACCGATCCACCGGATCACTCGGTGCCGCAACACCTACAAGGAGTCCCACTAGAACTCTTGGACTCTCTAGTCCCGTACACACCGTAAGCCCCAAGCTCGCCGAGGCCGCACCTCAAACACCGAGTTCACACACGAACTCGAAACACCGCGAACCGCAAGTCCGCCTCCTCAAAGTACAAAGATGAAGTCTTTGGTGATAACAACTTTTGATCACCTAAAAACAATCTCACAAAAACACTCCTATAGGATGAATATATCAATGGATGGCTCAAGTGTTGTGTGAGAAAACAAGGATTGAAATGGTGGAGGAAAACTCAAGAAAGTCATTTCTAAAAACACTCTTGATAAATCCCCTTTTGATTGAAAATATTGGCTCTAATATAAGTGGAGAAAACCTCTTGAAAGAGTAAGTAAAACTGGTGTAAAAATCCACTTAAAATCTTAGAGAAACAAACCCCCAAAAAACCCCACTTTATAGAGCTAGAAAAACTAGCCGTTGGGAGCCAGATTGGCCTGTCGGTCGACCGCCGGTCGACCGGCCAACGGTCAGAATTCTGACCGTTGAGCCAGCGGTCGACGGCTGGTCGACCGTGGCACTGGAACAGAGAGCAGAGCTCTCTGCCGGTCGACCGGCCCGGTCGACCGGGGCTTTCCATAGAGCAGAAGCTCTCTGCGGTCGACCGGCCCTCCAACAATCCTGGTGTGCACGTTTTGTGCACGTCGGTCGACCGGCCCAGTCAACTGACTTCAAGCACGGTCGACCGGTCTGGTCGACCGGCAGAAGCCAGACAGCTCAGTTTTAGGGATTAAAAAGTTGGTCATTTTGGCTAAAATAAAATCCCATAAAATCATGAAAAATTTACAAATAGTTTTAACATTATACTTTGATAATCAAACATGCTTGAACAAAACAAGACATGTTACAAACAAATTGAACTATTTTGTAACTTGAAAATTTTGGCTAAAAACGAAAACTGTATTTTTTCTAAAATTGGTTTTTCCAAAACTTCTCCAAATAAAATAAGATATTTTAAACACTTTTAAAGCATAGTGTGTATGGATATGATCCACTACACATACATGGTAAAATATCTATGTTTTGACATTAAGCTCTAAATTTGGTTTTGGTTAAAACATATATACTGAATTCCAAAAAACCAAACCGGTATTTTTCTAAAAGAAAACTCTTTTGTATTTTTCAAAATATAAATTCTTTATGAAAAACTTATCTAAATCTAGAGTGTGTGTGTGTGTGTGTGTAAGATATACTTGAGCATCCACTAACTATTCTATCCTTTACATTTTATCTAAAATAAAATTTATAAAACAAAACCTAGACTCAAGTCTTGATCTTGAAGGTCTTCACTTGAAGTCTTCACATCTTCTTGACTTGGTCCAAACTTGATCCATAGAGCTAGACTCCTCTTGAGTACTTGATGTGGTCTTGATGCACAAGCTCTTGAATCAAACCGTGCTAGCTCCAGAACTTGACTTTAAATTCTTTGTTGAAGCTACACACCTACTAAGATCTTGATCACAAATCTGAAACTAAATAAACAAAAGATCATAGTACTATAACTACATGAGTTGATCATCATCAAAACTAGAGTGATAGCCTTTGGGCCAACAATCTCCCCCTTTTGATGAGGACAAAACTCATGAAGTTATATATGCATGGATTAAAGGAAAGCTTCAAGGAAGCTCCCCCTTAATCATGCATAACAATAAACAATAATATATGACAATGAAGCACATAAGCATGTATGCAAAATAAGGAGATAAACATGCATAAACAAGCATAAAACTCATCAAATCTTTTTTCTCCTATTTGCAAACAAAACATATATGCATAAACATAAATCCTTCTCCCCCTTTATGAATAAAGTAAGGAAAACATGCATATATACTAAATACTTCTCCCCCTTTTGTCAATCATCAACAAAGGGGTTAAAGTAAAAACAAAAATGTTCTCCCCCCCTTTTGTCAAAAGCAAACAATTATAAAAAGGGGTGACATTAAACAAATCAATAAAGGATATATGCGATATACATTCATGAAGAGGAAGACGCTAAGTTAGCTTGCCTACATATCTGCATTACATGAAAGAGGGATGACAAGCCCAATTCACAAAAACACATAATATGCAATGCATAAGAGGAGATGTGAAGCTCCCCCTACACACGTGTACCGCATAAAGAAGAGTTGTCAAGCTCCTCAATATAAGATACACTCAACATGAATCTATATGTAGAAGATATATTAAGCTCCCCTTGCATATAGGCAATACAAATCAAAACAGTTTAATTTTCTCATTAAAAACAAATTTTGAGTTTCTCAAAAAAACAATTTTCAGATATCTTAGGAAAACATGTTTTGTTTTTACTTTCAAATTTTAAGATACCAAATAAACAAAATTTTTTTTTTAAAGGTACCACTTGTAATCAATCAAATTTTAAGATACTAATTGTAAATAAACATTACAAATTTTGAATTTTAATCAAAATAGAATCATATTGATACCAATTGAAAATTATAGTAAATTATTTGATACCAATTGCAATCAATAGATACCAATTGAAGATTATTGCACAAATAAATCATATATATATGTATGAAAATGAAAATACAATAAGAATTGATATTATGGAAATTATGAAGCATACATATATAGAAAACAAAACATGAGTATATACAAAATGAAAATACCAATTTAGATCAAGTATATAACTCAACCTGCTACCCATTTATGCTCAAGATAAAAGATTTTTCAATTAGCTTACAAGGCATACTCGCCCATCATCCTCCCATAACGGTGTTGGAAGGTTTTCACAAATAGGTTTGAAAATATTTTTTATAGTGAAAACACTACCAAATGAAGAATAATAACTAGTTAAAGATAATTTTTGAAAACTAGTTAAAGATCCTTCAAAAACATGAAACCAAATCATATGTATATCATGAAACATACCAAATATACAAAATTTGACACTCAAAGTCCATAAAGCTCAAATGATCATGAAGCATAGTCATGAATAAACAAATAAAGTGTGAGTGTTCAAAGGTCATGTAATTAGATTATTATGAAGATAATCAATAAAGCTCAAAACATGAATATCATTTTATTAACAAAATCATGAAAATTCATTTTTATCATAAAAATTCATTTTTCATCTTAAAATAAACTTCTAGTATATGTATGTTCTTATCCAAAACTAACAATATGAATACATATCCCAAACATAAAAGAGTCCAAAGTAAATTGCATGAAGGCAAATGACTCATGAGGTATACATGTATATTTATTAGATTTGAATACAAGATACATATACATGAAGTAAACATGAAAAATAGGAAAAAAGTGTAAATGAGAGAATCATTAAAACTAGGCTATACACTGTGCATATAGTGAGTACAAAAAACAATGAAGTGCAAACATATATGAATCAATTTGTTGCTCACTACTTGTACAAGTATACATCCAAGTTTTGATAAAAACTACATTTAAAACTAGTATTTACCACATGAAGTACAAAACAAATGAACATGCTAAAAATATCCTATATGAAAAGCATATAAATAAAGTAGGAGTTTTTAGAGATAGTTACCAAACCAAAGAACTATGCTCTAAATCTCCAAAACATGGTGGTTGTCCCACCAAACCTCCTTGATAGCGATGCATCAAAATTATGTCCATCATGTCCATGTGCATCCACCATCAAGGCACCACCTCTCACGTTTTGTGAGAGCCCGCACCTACATCAAAAAACACAAGGTGAGAATTTTGGTACCCATTTTCTTTTGGGTCTTGGGGGTTAGTCTTGTAAGGAGCCCAAACATTTTTATTAGCAAATTTACATGATGTTCTATCAAAACAAAACTTTGCTAAATAGCCTTTGCGGCCACAATGTGTACATTTGTACACCTTAGGATGCATATGTGTATGAGTGTGATCATGGTGTGCAAAATGTGCATATGCATGATGTGGATGATGTGCATGAATATTTGGAGTTTGTTTCTTTGAAAACATGGACTCCAATCTCTTATAATTAAATGCACAATAGCTCAAAGTTGAGCTTAAACTATCATTTTATTTTTCAAATTTTAATCTCATGTTGATTGATAGTGGCATGTAAAGCATGGTGAGATTGAGAATCTTTTTCCTATTCTTTTAGAAAACTTTCTTTTTCTTTTTCAACAAATTTCTTTTCAAAGAAGTATTTTCATTTAAAGCAACTTCTTTTTGTTTTTCCACCAAAACAACTTTATTTTTCAAAAAAATAGTGTTCCCTTCACAAAGATCATTTAATTTAGAAAGCAAGAAAACATTTTCATTTTTCAAATTTTCATTTTCCTTTTCAAAGCAGCAACTTTATTTTAAAAAGACTCATTTTCTTTTAACAATGCAATCAAAATTCTTTTTTATTTTCTTATTATCTTTCTTAAGCATTCATATTTTCTAAGAGTTTTTTGACAAAATGATGCTAGTTCATTGTATGGCATTTCAACATCCTCTTCTACCTCGGATTCGGTAGTTACCTCAAGGGGTTATCCCCTTGACCATGTAGCACACGTTGGAAGCGTCACTTCAACATCCGAGCGCTCCCCGCATAATATTGTTCTTTTCATCAAGGGAGAGAATTGTGTTCCAAACTACAAAAGCCGAATCAATGTTAGAACCTAGATAAATATTCATCATTTAGGGTACTTTTTAAAGCATGAATGGCCTTTGCATTAGCCTCAATATTTTTGTCATTAAAACAATATGAATCTCTAGTAGTGGCAAAATAAACATGAATACCTAGGCCTTTGAGGTACAAAGACATCTTAACCTTCCAAGTTTGAATGTTAAGGATGTCAAGGTGGGAGGTGACATGAAATCCATGGTGTGTGTACAAATATTGTGATTAGCCTAAAAATGAGGATCTTTAACTCTAGGTGTAAGACCAAATCAAGAGCACTTGGCTCTGATACCAATTTTAAATTCACCTAGAGGGGTGAATAGGTGATGGCTAATCTAATGGTCAATAAATGCGAAATTAAAAACTTATCACACTAAACACACGTATAACATAAGAGTGTAGCCGAATTTCCCGTGAAGGGCTCTGGACTAACTCCTCAAGATTCCTCTAAATAAGAGTTGAGGTGCTGCGTTGGCTCTCTTGGTGAATACAAGTGTTAGCAAACAATCCCCAAGCATATAACAATTAAGCACACATATATCAAGCATATAAAGATAAAGATATATTAGCATGCAAGATATAAAGACAAGTAAGAGAGATAAAGAG
>JAVJIF010020394.1:0-73319 GCA_038442645.1 Agave tequilana | reverse complement strand
CACAGAACACAGGGGGGCTGTTGCCCCCCCCAGCAAGGAAAGAGGGGGCTTTTGCCCCCCTCAACAGAGAGAAAGGAGAGGGGGCCTGCCCCCCTCTCCGCCCCAGCACAGGGGCCCAGGTGGCCCCTGGCTGCCCGCGGCCGCCGGCACAGCGCCGGCGGCGCCAGAACGGGGTGGCGCCGGCCACCCCAGGAGAGGAGAAGGAGGGAGCTGCGCCCCCTCCAGCAGAGAAAGAGGGGGGCTCTGCCCCCCCCAACAGAGGCACAGGGGCCAGGCGGGCCCCTGGCCGCCCACCGCCGCCGGCTCACCGCCGGCGGTGGCCCGAATCGGGGTGGCGCCGGCCACCCCGAGGAGAAGAAGGAGGGGGCCCCCGCCCCCTCCACAGCAGAGCACAGGGGCCCGAGGGCCCCTGGCCACGCCCAAGGCCGCCGGCGAGACGCCGGCGGCGGATCGCCCACGCCGGGGCGGCGCCGGAGGAAAGGGAACGGAGGTGCGGTCGCTGGCGCCAGGGGAAGGAGAAGAAAGAAAGGAAGAAAGAGAAAAAGAAAGAAAAATGAAAAGGAAAAGGAAAAGAAAAAGGAAAAGAAAATAAAAAGGAAAAGGAGGAGATATTTTGGAGGATTGTGTGGTGGAGGAATTTTTGGGGAAAAAGAAAAAGAGAATATAGAGGAAAAAGGAGTGGATGGGGAAATGGGGAAGGAAAGAAAAGAAAAATAAGTTAGAGATATTCCGAATCTGGGAAATCCAAAACATTGAAAATACTGAAAAATTGGACTGATCCGGAAAGGTCTCGAAATAATCTAAAAATAGTAAATATTATTTTAAGGTATATAGTGAATTCGGTTTTCAGAAATAAAATCCCATATTCAAATTAAAAATCCGGAAATCAACCGCCGATACCGTCTACACTGGGTCGGCCGGATTTTGATAAATTCTGAAAAATCCCAGAAAATGTATTAAAGAATAAAATATGATTTTAAGAAGTAAAGTGAAAGCGAAATTCAGAAATTCAATTCCGATTGTAAACTAAAAATCCTGGAATCAGTTAACTACCGACTCCGTTGGAGTTTCATAAATCATAAAATCCTCAGAAAAAGAATGTAGGTAGAAATATGATTCTAAGAAATAAAGCCTAAAGGACCATCATGAAATTCCAAACTGTTTGAGAATTAAAAATCCAGGAATCGGTCAGCGGCACTGGCCGACACCGGTTTTGAAGAAATTCATTTTAATTCCAAAAAATCTAGAAAATCATAGAAATTATATAATAATGGAAAATGATATTTAAAACTAAAATCGGTTGAATCGGAATAGTAAAAAGACCAAATCGAGTAATATTCTAGGATCGGGCCCTCGGTTCAGACTAGGGCTGACTCCGAGTCCACGAATCCAAATCCAAGGCAAAACGTTCATATAAAGAATTCATAAAGCAAAACAAATACAGGAAACAAATTGAAAAATACGATCGGAAAAATCTGAATACGCAACTAAGTACGTATTCCGGGAACGGGGTATTACACTCCGGAATATAGAAAAAATCTGGTAAAGATCCAGAGTCTTTATTGAATCAAAAAGTGAAATGGAATCACCAACATGAGTTCAGGATCACTTTCAAGCTCAAGCTCAATTTCAAAAAAAGGATAACTTGCTAAAATGTTAAGAGGTTGATGTTGGTCAAGTTCAAGTTGGTATGATGAAATTGAAACTGGATTTTCAAAATGACATGATTCTTGGGTCCAATCAGTAGAGTTAGGGATAAAAGGATTGGTCAAAGGTCGACAAGAAAGACTTTCCTCGCTCTCATTAATTAATTCGCTCATTAGTGAGTCTAACCTACTGATAGGCTGGGTAACAGAATTTGGAGTCAGAATCATGTCTTCCATACTTTTTACAATTGGTTCTTCTTGAAAAGGTGAGTATAATAGTTGATTTTGAAATTTGTGGTGAAATTATGAGTCCATCGGATTTTGCGATTGCTACTCGGACTCACGCAAGGGTTCCATACTCAAGTTCAGTATTGATGGTTATTCATTTTGAATCAGTGAGACTGGAAAAAATGAGTAGGACTCTTGAAAATTTGGCTGAGATGATGAGTCCAACATATTTTGAAATCATTGCAATTTTTCACAAAAGACTTCCAAACGCTCTTCTAGCTCAGATTCTTCTTCAATTGGATATTCTAGAAAAAGAGTACATGGAGTTTGATTGGGAAGGATTGTGAATTGAGAAAATTTTGAATTTGTTGTTGGGACTCAAGCATGGCTTCCATACTCCTTTCCAAATTGGATTTTTTCTCAGTTAGTGGAACATGAAAAGGAGGATATGAAGCCGAATCGGGGAATGAATATTGTGGACAAGGTGGTTGAAAATTTGACTCCGGAGAGGTGAATCCCTATGAACTTTGTGAAGAGTGGAAGTCATTTTAAAAAATATAGTTATATGATTGGGGATATGGGTCATATTGAGTCGGATAATCCCAACTCGACATATATGGTTGGTTCATGTTGTACATAGCCGGGTTGGAGTTATCCGAGTCAAATGAGATCAGGGTGAAATGGTGAAATATGGATTCATATTATGATTGAAAGAATTATTATTGTTAAAATCCATTTCACAATTTACAAACAAACAACAAACAAAAAAAAAAAGAAAAGAAAACAAGTCTATGTTAGGGTTGACTTAGGCCTAGACGACTCCTAACTAGTTAGTTAGACTGTCCTTGGGGGGTACATTGTCAGAATCTTATTATGAATTAATTAGTCAGGTAGGGACAAGATAAGTGGGAGGTATCCGTGCTGGAGCAGCCGGCCTAATTATGCCAAACCACTGTTCTTCGAGGTTTTGCCTCTCAATCCCTAACCTTAGACACCGATTTAACAAGAGTCAACTTCTAACAACTTCTCCCTTAGGTCAATCTCTTAAATGAGTCCGAGATGTCCCTAGAGGCCAACATTTAGCAATTTTTATTAGTCTTGGGTTGTGTGAGTGGGGAAGTGATTTTTGGGTTAAGGAAGGGTAATGACTTTCCCACCTTATGTTGTATTGGTTTTGTCCTTAGGTTCAATTTGTGCAAGTGTACAATATAGATAAGAATTAACACACAAAGAGAGTAAATCACCTACGTGTTTGTCCTAACTATATGCAATGTAATATGTACACCTCCATCAAGATCACAACAAACACAGAACAAAATACAATATATTGGAATGAAAATTGACACGTGCCTAGATGCAAATGTCTAAACCGTTTTATAGCATCCAATTACCGTATTTTAGTTCTTAAGTTATTACAGTGAACAGGTAATATAAATAAAAACTGGTAGCAAAATATAAGAATATACAAGAATTTACCCAACCACACAAGAGCAAGTGTGGACTTCTGCAATGCTAAAACTTTAACCTGCACACCAAAAATAAAAAACAAAAGTTAACAAAAATGTGAAATCAAACCGTTCCCATCCCCAACAGTGGCGCCAAAATTTGATCGGGGGAAAACCGTGCACAAAATATGTCGTTTTGAAATCAAGAGTTAAGTGTGTGTGCTTTAGCTTCCTCGATACTTCCGTTATAGCATAGAGGCTAAAACGAGTCAAATCTACATGGACGGGAGGTAATAGAAGCTTTACCGGTTGATTCACTATGTGTTAAAAGTTCTTCAATATTTGAAAGAATGAAAAGAAAGGAAAACAAAGAATGGAAAAGAGAAGTATGGTGAAACACAAAGAAGTGGAAAATATAGAAAAGAAGATATTTGTGATTTTGATATTTCTAAAATAAAGTGAAAAAGAAAGAAAACTTATGGCTACTAACTACTAATGACTCCACCAACATGCTAGCCTCTTAGTGATAGTTGCCTCACATGTATCCTTGGCAATCACTAGTCCTTGGCTAAAGAGCATTTCAAAGCATGACCCATATGTAACTCATCACATCCCAGCTCAACAAAACAAGTACAAGCTACACTTAAATCATCAAAACTAAACAAGAGTAAGCATAGAGTAAAGTAATGTTAGCTTGTTAGAGAGTTAGGATGTTAGAGTGTTAGATCCATCATCATGAGTCATCAATGGCTCTTGCAAGAGTAAGATCAAGTAGAGGCTATTAGATTTATGTGGATTATCAAGTAAGAGGTTAGACTAGTTATTGGTTAGTAGTTAGTTTCCATGAGAGAAAAGATTAGCTAAATATGTAAAAAATTAGAGAAGAAGCAAATAGAGATAAAGGAAGAACCTTTCATAGAGTGTCACCCTTCATTATAAGAACTTTCTCTTCTATCCTATGATCACTCTCTTTCCTATTACATGATCTATAAAAATGAAAAATACAAAAGAAGAAGAACAACTAATCTAAACTACCCTAAACTACAGCATGGAGAAGAAAAACAACACTACTCTCTGTCTTTCTCCTCTCTACAAAACCCTAGGGGGTATTTATAGGCACCAGGGGAAAGGGGGGCCAGGAGGCAAACCCTGGCCCAAAGTACGGGTACGGCTGCGTCCGTACGGCTGCGAAAACGCGGCCCAGGCCGTGTTTTCACAGCTCTTCTATAGCCGCGCGCGCGGCGCTTTCTGCTGCGCGCTGTCCCGTCTGTCCCCTGTCGGTTGCAGATCCCGATTTGGATTTTGGGTCCCTTATTTTGACAGAATCACCCTCCTAGATCAATGACTATATTTTAGGCCTTTAATCACCATTAAATGGTGATTTAGGGTCTTCTTCTTCATTGCACACCATGAACCTAGAAACATGCAAGAGATGTATTATTAGCCAAATTTAATATTAAATAAATGTGAAGATGTGGTATGAAATGTGCAGTTTTAGAGACTAATCACATCTGTAGATCAGTATCGGTTCGTGTAGTGAAGACCAGATAGCGATTCGAATCCAAAATTGCGTCATTTCATGTAAGTGCTTGCTTTGTGTTATTTTCTTATTTACCGTTATCGCTATGTGTTTACGTGTTACTCTTATCATTTCATGAGACTTTCTGTTATATTTTATCAGTTTGATTACTTGTTGACATCATGAGACATCAATAATTGTTCACTTCATTTACTAGTTGATATGAGCTTGTATTAGCGTCATTTTATGTGTTGGTAGTTTATCGCTGTTGGTTTAGGCCTAGTATTGATACACCTTATACTGTGACTTGACTCAGCTCAATCTTGAGGTTGATATAGTTTGTGTTTGAGATTAATAGTAAATTTTATGTGTATTAGTTATCAGATCTGACATTCATGTATTTGGTGATTATTTCCTACGGGAACACTTTTTGATATTGTGGAGAAGTAGATATGACGTTTCTATATCGATATGAGATGGTTTTATAGATATCACATATAATGGATCAGATGTGATTTGATGTTAGATACTTCTGGACTTGATGTTTTGTCACAGGATATTAGTATTCTTGTTAGTTCTTACTAGTTTTTATTATTCTAGATTTGGATTTAGTTGTGAGGAAAGTTGAACCGTGATTTGGATTGATCTTGAGTTAGAATTGATGTGAGATTTACGTTCTTTATAATGAAGCCTGATATATATTAAGATGGGATTGACATAGCTGGATTTATAGTTGTGAGTAATAGGGATTTATTTAGATGATATTTTGTTGATGTTGAGCATCAGAAGTAGATATTCTGGACCATATGTTGTTTGAGGATGATTCCCTTACTTCATTATGTTTTCGGTATCCGTTGACTTGTTGATCTGAGGATATACCATGTGCTTCATGTTTAGTTATTGATTACTTCAGTTAATAGAGATGGAGTTATTGTTATAGTGATCTAGTCGATATCAGTGATCGTGAACTTCAGAGTTATCAGATAGCAGTCATCACTTTATCAGTTATTGGTGAGATTATTTGTTGGTGATCATGTGATGTGTTCAGAGTCTATAGGAATTGGAAGATATCTGTATCAGTTACCAGTTGTTAATGACACCATTGTGTTAGTGGCTATATCTCCAGTATCCTATTTCAGATGTCAGATATTAGTTGTCAGCTACTCTGTTGTCAGGTATCGGTTGTCAGTTGTCAAATTATCTGCTATTATTGACATCACTAGTTGTTGGAGATATTAGTTACTCTTAATCATAACTCATTAATTGCTTGTTAATAAAAGACATCATAATCTGGGGAACAGGGTAATTGCCTGATGATGCATGTCGTGTATTTTGAAAGGACTTATTATGGTACCGAGTAGTAGGTTCCAACCATGGGGACCATGTTAGTACTGGCTACCTACTTATTCAGTTATCAGTTGTCAGGGTTATGCCTGGATTATGACACCACACTGTTGTCTTTTCTTGTGGGGTTGTGATCTTCAGTTATTAGAGCCTTGCGGCTTGTTCCGGTTCAGTGCCAAGGGTGTTAGATCATGGTACGAGGCATGCACGATATCCTTCGAAAAAACATGCACTACATTGACAGGCAATTACATCAACGATAACTTTGTTTGTTATATGGGAAAATGGCTGTGGTATGGGACAAAACTAAGTACTACATTAGTTAGGTTAATAATAACCAATCAGACTAGTGACATATGCTAGGTTACACATTTTGACATCAGTTGTAATACTTGTCTTTTATCTACATACATGTTGTTATTCAGTTATCCTTCAGTTATCTATTTATCATGTTATTTAGTTTTTTGTCTGCAGATTATCTTGTTATTATTCTGTGCACATTGTTTATATGCACGAGCACTTCTCTTCACACACACTCACTAGATCGCTTTCTAACGACCCTGAATTTGTACATTCAGATATTGAACGCTTTCTTATTATTCAGGTGTTCGTTGAGCTCGTACGCTTCACGAGGAACTAGAGTCTCTCTCTTTTGGTTTTGATATTCTTATCTCTCTTGTCTTTCTGTTATTTCTTGATTCTCGATATATATCAGATTCAGTCTTTATTTCAGTTCTTTATTTATATGATATCATGCATGGATGCTTATATATGATATTGCAGTAATCATGATTCATTATAGTTTACATTTATAGCTTGTTTCGTGTTACTTAAGACTTAGCGCATATACGTGAGGTATTTTCCTTACGTATATGCGTCGCCGACTCTCATCGCGTCTTCACTTCAGCGTATTCTGGGAAGCGGGGCGTGACATCAACACATTGGGAAATGTCTTAAAGAAATGTGAGTTTGATAAGACTAAATTAGAGACCATGTTTTCTAAGAAAAATTCTTCAAAGAAATATATTCATGCTACACATGCTCACACTTCTAAATCACACACTAAGCATGCTTATGTCTCACATGCTCATCATACACATCATGCATATATGTATGGTAGAGTTTATTCATGTACTTATTGTGACCGAAAGGGTCACTTAGCTAAATTTGTTTTGTTTTAATCATATAAATGCTTCTAATAATAAAATTTGGGTTCGAAGTACTAACGTCATAGAACCCAAGAAAATATGGGAACCAAAATCAACAACTTTATTATTTGATATAGGTATACACTAAGGCTCCAAGACGTATGGAGCGGTGGTATCTTGATAGCGGTTGATCAAGGCACATGACTTGGGACATCAATAATTTTGCAATCTTATCAAGGTATCATGAAGGTGACACCGTCACCTTCGGAGATGACTCAAAGGGTAACATTATGAGTATAGGTAACATTAAAGTTGGTTCATCTCTATTGATTGAAAATATTATTTTAGTTGATGGTCTCAATCATAACCTCTTGAGTATTAGTCAACTTTGTGATCGAGGTTTTAAAGTTATTTTTGATGATTTTTCTAACAATATTTAAGATGGTAAAACCGATGCTTGCATTCTTTTCGGATTTCAAGAAAATAATGTATATATTATTGATATGCTAAATATAGATTGTAATGCTACATGTTTAAATGCTTTCATGAGGATTCTTGGTTATGGCATAGAAAATTAGGCCATGTATCTTTTGATCATCTACTAGAATTAACTCTAAGGAATCGGTGGAGGGTATTCCTTACTTGAAGTTTGAAAAGGACTACATTTGTGATGCGTACCAACTTAGAAAACAAACCAAGTTCTCCTTCAAATCAATCAAGAATATCATGATATCTAGACCATTAGAGGCAATCCACATGGATTTGTTTGGTCATACTAAAACTAAGAGTTTAAATAGAAACCATTTTGTTTTTTTATTGGTTGACGATTTTTCTCATTTTACATGAGTTTTTCTTTTGGAATATAAAGATCAAGCTTTTTCGCATTTTAATGTTTTTAGAAAAAGGGTTGAAAAAGAAAAAGGTTTTTCGATTTTGCGCATAAGAAGTGATAGAGGTGGTGAATTCATTAACCATTCTTTTATCACTTAATGTGAAGAAAATAGAATTAGGCATGAATTATCTTGTCCTAAAACTCCACAACAAAATGGAGTCGTTGAAAGGAAGAATCGTACTCTTCAAGAAATGGCTAGGAAAATGATTAGTGAATACGGACTCCCTCAATATTTATGGGCCGAGGCCGTAATACATATCAAATAGAATTTATTTTTATAAAAATACTTTCAAACTTCTTTTGAAATTTACTATTTGAGAAAGCCTAATATTTCTTACTTTAGAGTTTTTGGATGCAAATATTTTGTTTTAAACACCAAAGATAAGTTAGGTAAATTTGATACTAAAGCTTTTGATGCTATTTTTGTTGATTATTTTAACACTAGCAAGGCTTATATAATCTTCAATAAATCTACTTTGACAATTGAAGAATCTATGTATGTTAAGTGATCGAAAGGTAGGAGTGTACTAATATTCAGAGAAAAATGGTTTAGAATCAACCTTCGATGCTCTTATGTGATGCTCAAAAACTCCAAAATGTATTCACAATTTTTATTTACTCCTTCCGAATCACCGTAGTAGTATAAGCTATTACGGGTCGATCCTCAGGGAGAGCTCGCGATGGAAGCTTTACGGTTTCGAAATTTGAAGAAAGAAAATGAGAGTTCTTCTATGTTCAACAAAAAAAATGACATGGAAAAGAGAGGAAAAATTCGTTGTGGATTTTGTTGTATGAAAAGGAAAAGGATGGAAAGGAAAGTGAAAAGAACTTGGAAAACTTTATTAGCAAAGAAAACTTGAGAAGGAAAACCTTGAAAAGACTTTAGATAGAAAAGACCATGACTAACTAACCTTTTAATTTACTAACTTACTAATCTCATAGGGTGATGCATGCCTCATGTTGATTCATCGGCAAAGGTTTGTCTTGCTTGTTTGGTCAAATACTTTCCCATGTAGAGAATGAGTGATCTTCTCGGCTTGACTTGTAGCCTCATTGATTCATCGGCTCTCGAGATAGATTTTCAATGGTGGAATCAAGGAGTGTCACTCAAGGTAATGCTAAGGAAGAAAATACAAGATTCATTAGTCATTCAAAGCCATACTCAAGCTAGCATTGAAGTAAGAAAATTGTACAACAAATAGCATAGTTAGGTGCTCCATCTCCATGTTCCATCAAGGCACTTGTTCTAAAGACAAGGCTCTAAATGAGGCTCACATGAATCATATGGAATGAAAACAAGCATTTGCCAAGAATTAAAGTAACTTATCTTCATTGGGGATAATAGAGACTTGAAATTACAAGATCACAATAAAGCATCCAATGAATCACATGAATTAGCAATCACCTAAGAGTTAGAAGTTAGTAAAGTTAGTGGTTAGCTAGTCATGTTAGAGAGTTAGCTAGATAGTGAAATGAAAAGAACACAACAATTCATGGTAGAAGCAAATGCAATGGTAATTAAAGCTTGAAGAAAGTAAAGCACAAGAAAGTGAAGCAATAGAATTAGTAAAGATGAGAAGATGGATGGATCAATCCTTGCATTCAAGTTGTCACCACTTCAATTACAAGATCTCACACACTCTCTCTCTCTCTTTGCAGAATTCTTGAAGGAGAAAAAAGATTACAAGAGCACTAAAGGAAGCTAGAGAAAATCCCTACAAATCTCTCAAAAATACAAGCTCTTCTCTTTTATTCTCTCCTCCCTTTTTTGCAGAGGCCCTAGGGATCTATTTATAGGTTCCAGAGGATGAGGCCCTCAAATCTTGGCCATGGGTTCAACGCTGGCTCAACGGTCAGGTGCTTGCCGCGGATCCGTGGCCAGAGCCGCGTTTCCGCGGCAGAATCTTGGCCGTTGCGCCAACGATTTTTGTTGCCGTTTTGTTACAGTCTGTTTGCCACACTAGATCTTCTAGAAAGCTGGGGATATTCGTGGACGATTCCAGATCTGGGCTTCTCTTTGGGCTTTTCCATTTGGCTCTTTAATTAATTCCATTAATTCCTTGAAAATTCCTTGATTATGGGCCTTCCTCTACATTAATGGCGGACCTGAAAAATAAGAGAGAAAAGCAATAAAAACCTTATTTTTATTTACATAAAGCATGATATGGAAGTGGAAAATGATGCAAAAATGAACTATAATCACACCCCCTTACCTAGCTTTTGCTCGTCCCCGAGCAAAAAGAGAAAAAATCCTAGCTAAATTATTGAAGCACTTTCGTAGGTGACACGATTGCACTGAGCGCGTGCAACAAGCTGTTAATCCTCTAGGTTACCCTAGAGGAGGAGTGTTGTCTCCTGAGGGTTTTCAGCGGATTGCACCCACAAAATCCAAGAAAAAGAAAAGTATTAGTGAAAAAATTTATGATCCATATTTTCAAGAATTTTTCTTGATCTATAGGTTTCGGGTTACCTTAAACTTGTCATTCTTTTCATAAGTGTCTATTTAGAGTTTTGTCTTCAACTTAGGTTAAGTTTTTAAGGAATAGAGTGAGGACCAGATTTTGTGTCAAACCTAGTATATATACATCTATAAATATGAAGGATTTTTCTTAGACTAAAGTTCATTTATTTACTAATATATACAATTTTATTTATTTATTTATTTATTTAATTATTTATTTACATCTCCTTAGCTTCCTTAGGCTTTCTAATTTACCCATGTAACGTGCCTCTTACCGATGACTCCCAAACCAGTCGGTGTTAGGGCACTAGATGAAGATACATCCCTAAGGTTCAAGGACTCGAGTAAACTAGGCCACGAATACTAAGGACTTAACCACCTTTAGGCGTCACTGGCCATGCTTCTTAAGGCACAGCTAACCAGCTTAATTAGTGGCTAAGTAATTATTTTATTTATTTATTATATTTATTTTTTTCTTATATATATGTGTAAATAGAATCGCTAAGTCTTTGATTAATCCCTCAATATGTTTAATGTATATATCCTAAAGAAAGAATTTAAATCTAGCTATCTTTCTTATCCTTTTTTACTTAACCTAAAAATCCAACAAAACTCCTCTTTTCGACTTATATTAAGAAATCTTAGTTAAGAGTTTCCTTAATCCCTAAAATCAAGTTTGATTCTTTAAAAATGGATCAAAATTTTCTCTTTTTTTATATATATATTTTTAAGGTTTTTTCTAAAAAGAAATGAAAAATCTAAAGAAAATGAAAAATCTAAAAAAATAAAAATCCTAAAAAGAAAATAAAAATCCTAAAAAGAAAAAAATCCTAAAAAGAAAATAAAAATCCTAAGTTAGTATCTACCCCCCATACCTATCTCATGCATTGTCCCCAATGTATGTAAGATAAAATATGCATGAAATAGGTAAAGGAACAGAGTCACCCTCGTCGTCGTTTTGGACCAGCGGTGAACGCTGATGACCGACCTCAATACGGTCTAATCTAGATGATTGTTCTTCCACTTGTTTCCTCAGCCAAACTTGTCCTCTAAAAATTTTCTTCATGCCCCGCCAAATGATGGACATGAATGCACGTGAGTCCGTAGAGGGGTCCTGGTGCCAAAATGTGGGCTCATCTTCTTCCTCTAGACTCTCCTCAGAAGAGGACTCCACTGGCTCATCCTCGGGCTAGACACTAGGGGTCCAGACCGCATGTAAGCAACTGTTATAGGCACTAGTGACCCTCTCGTGAGCTACAAACACCCGGTCATATGCGTCAAATACAGCGTCCGGCAGGAAAGTCCTACAAAGACGCGTAATCAGAATGGGGTGTGAATGTTTAGCACCACGGGTGCGGGAAGAGTTGGCAGTGATAGAATGGAAGATAGTCTTGTTGAGGCAGATCGTGTGCTGCCTAGCCATAAGGTTGTGAATTATTTGCAACACAGGGCGGTTGAAAGAAGTGGTGTGGTCCAGACCCAGAATATTGCGTTGGATCCATCGTCCAACGCAATGCACATTACGGAAGGTGGTACTGGCCTTGAGCCCGTGGTCTTGTTCTGTGCAGCAGGCCCCCATAATGGACATATAGTCAATGAGTGAAACGGGGTCGTTGTGTTGTGGGTAACAAGGGACGTGAGTGCGTTCCTCAAGGAGAGGAAGTGTGATGAAAATGTCACCTAGGGGCATATGGACCGCGGATTGGTATGTGTCGAAATTGATCGATGCATGATCAATGGAATTATAAAATGATGTCACTAATTCAGGGCAATAAAATGCATCAATATCGGAATTATCATACACAAGATAGTACCAATCCCAAGCACGGATCCTATCAATAAAAATGTGCCTATACCCATTGTTATCACTAAATATTTTGGAATAATCTTTCTCAGCAAACAAAGATGGTGTCATGCTAAAAATGTAGATCAACACAATAGATCGGAAGATTAGAAAGAAAACCACCCCCGGAATACGTGGGGGGAAATCAAATCCGAATTGCAGAGGGCACTGGGTAAAGAATCAAACGATCGGCCACTGGATCAACCAAGAAAAGGGAACAACGACTGCAACAGACCTTGGCGGCGCACCAACAGAGCCCAGAAGGCCACGGAATCGCGGCTTTTCCAGAGAAAACGCGGCACGTAGGAGAGATCTGTGGAGGGGAAAATTTTGAGGGGCGGCGCTTGATTGAGAATTCACAAGGTATATGATGTTAATTGTACAAGAATCAGGTATTTAAGAGATGGTTTAGAGTTTAGAATTCACCTTTGATCTTGTTTACTTCGAATATTTGATTATTATACCTTGTTTCAATCTTTCGTTATAGTGAGTAGCTATATCGAGTCGTACCACGAGGAGAGCAAGCGTAGAAGCTTTCACGATACTAGTGAGACAAGAAACAATACTCTTCTTTGTTAATCACACAAGAGAAAACAATATACAAGAAGTTGTGGATTGGTGGTGGTGCATTGTGAATAAGAAGTGAAATGAAGTGAATGAAGTGTGTTGAAGTAAAGTAAAGAAAAGAATGCTAAAATGAAATGTGTTGATTCTCTTGATTATAAAGATGCATGGCTAGCATTACTCAACCTCCTTGCTAACATACTACCTCTATTGTTGATTGTAATATTGTCTCATCAAGAATCATAGACAATTGAGAATGGATTGCTTGTTCAAGTGTGTGGTATTCTTTCTTGAAGACTTAGTGTTCCTTTTGGGTAGTTAGCTAGAAGCCTCTTCTTGAATACTAAGTTCTCTTACTAGGTGTACAATGAGGAAATATAGGATTGGTACTCATTTAGTGCAAAGGTTAGAAGAATCAAACTCTTTTGGACTTCAAAGCTTAACTACAAAGTTAGCTTGAAGTGCTTGAGTTGATCTTGCTACTCAAGTGACACAACCAATGGTAATCCATCCTTTTGATCCAATCAAATGCTCTTTAAGAGATACTCCATTCATCTAGAGATCTTACAAGCAATCACCAAAGGATACAACATACTCCATTAGAATTTACAAGAAACATGAAACAATGCAAGAATTGAAGTATACAATCAACTAGAGCTAGTAGTAGCTAGGTGAGCTTTAGCTAGCCATGCATTCAAGAAATTAGCCTTCCATTACACTAACAAGAAAGCTATAATACTCCATGGAAATCAAAGATCTAAACAACTCAACTAGAATTAAACTAGAACTAGAAATTGAATGCAAGAATTAAAAGCATAAAAAGAGAAAGCATACTCAATTCTAGTAAAAAGAAGATGAGAGCTTCATTGAATCTTTGCTTCAAGGTTGTCACAAGTCTTGATTACAAACTCTCAAAGTGAAGAACTCTCTCTCAATTTAGCTAGAGATCAAGGAGGAAGGAGAAGAGAACTCAAATCCTAAAACAAAAATTACAACTAATCCAAAATTTTCTCTCTCTCTTCACTGCCTTCGCGCACGAACCCTGGCCACCTATTTATAGCAATCCATGAGAAGCCTCTAGATCCTTGGCCGTTGCCACAAAATCCGGGGCTCAACGGCCCAGATATTGCCGCGCCCGAGCGGCAAGGCGCGGCCGTTGAGAGTCTGTTAGCTAACAACTTTCTGTTACAGGGTTGTTACAAGTTGGTTAGCCACGTGGTCTTCTGGAATCTTTGTTAGGCGCGCAGATCTCAACTGATTTTGAATTCAAATCTTGGATTCTTTTGATTTAACCCTTTTAATTATCACTAATTAAAGTGATTCAAAGGCTTTTTCTCTTTAAGTGGTGGTCCTGCAAAATTAGAGAGAAAAGGGGTAAAAATCACATATTTATATATAAAATGCATGATATGAAGGTGATATAATATGCAAATATGTGTAACAATCACACCCCCATACCTAGCTTTTGCTCGTCCTCGAGCAAAGAAAATAAGAAAAGAAAAAGAAAGAAAAAGAAATCCTAACTAATTTATTACACCACTTTCGTAGGTGACACGATTGCACTGAGCGCGTGCAACAAGCCGTTAAACCTCTAGGTTACCCTAGAGGAGGAGTGTTGTCTCCTGAGGGTTTTCAGCGGATTACACCCACAAAATCCATAAAGAAAGAAGACAAATGTTAGTATTTTGAAAACGCATTTTGAATAAGAGACAAGTTTTTAAACTATTTTTGCAAAAATATAAGTGATCCTAGGTCATAAGTCCACCTATAATCATTCTTCCTTAAACTTAGTATCCATGCAAGATCTTGTCTTCAATTAAGGTAAGAATTCAAAATTGGATTGAATATTTTATCTTTCATAAAACCTAGGATAATATGCACACCGTGCTCAGTGAATATTTCTGGGATTTCAACTCCAACCATCAAGCCATTTATTTATATATATTCTCTTTTTTTTTTTTTTCTTCCCTTAGTTTTATTAGGCTTTCTAATTCACCCATGTAGCGAGCCTATAACCGATGACTCCCAGACCAGATGGTCTTAGGGCACCAGATGAGGAAACATCCCTCGGGTTTAAGGACTCGAGTGAAAAAGGCCACAAAACTAAGAGGGATTATTCTTAATCACCGTTAGGCGTGAATAATCATGCTTCTTGAGGCACAATTACCCAGCTTAATAAGTGAGATCACTGTTAGGCGTGAGTAATCATGCTTCTTGAGGCACAATTTCCCAGCTTAATAAGTGATCTTTTATTTATATAATTTTTTTTTTTTTTTTTTTTTATTTATATGGCATTTTTGGTCTTTGTTTCCATCCCATGAAATGTGTAAGTGTGAAGTGCATATTTATCTAAGGCAAAAATTCGAGATAAAAATATCTCACCAATTTTACTTACTTAGCCTATAATTTCAAACAAGATCTATTATTTCAACTAGGTTTAAGATGTCATAATTAAGGCTTTCTTAATTTCTGAGATACATCTTAATTTTCTTAAAAATAGATCAAAACTTTGTCTCTTATTTCAAAAAGTTTTTATTTTTATTTATTTATATATATATATATATTTTTTTTTTATTATTATATTTTCTAAAAAGAAAAGAGTAAAATCTAAATAGAAAATCTATAAAGAAAAGTAAAATCTAAAAGAAAATAAAAACCTAAAAGAAAGTGAAAATCCTAAAAACAAAAGAAAACCTTAAAAAATAAAAATCCTAGGTTAGTGTCTACCCCCCCATACCTATCTCATGCATTGTCCTCAATGTATGTGAGATAAAAATGATGCATGAAATAGGTAAGGTAAAAAGTCACTCCCTCCTCCGTCTTTGTGAACCAGCAGAAGTGCTTGGTCCAGCAGACTGTGTTCGCCTCAAAGTCGCCTCCATCTCAGCTAATCGAGAAGATTGCTCCTCTACTTTCTTCCGAAGCCGCACTTGTCCCCTAAATATCTTCTTCATGCCCTTCCAAATGGTGGACATGAAGGCTCTTGATTCTGCTGGTGGGTCCTGTCTCCAGAATTGGGGCTCATCTACCTCCTCTAAACTCTCCTCCGATGAGGACTCCACAGGAATGTCCTCAGGTTGGGCACGAGGTGACCAGAGTGCATGTAAACAACCAGTGTATGAACTCGTGGGTCTCTCAGCTATAACATACACGCGTTCAAATGAGTTAAATACATCATCCGGTATGAAATTTCTACAGAGACGTGTAATTAACACTGGATGAGAATATTTTGCACCTCGAGTGCGGGAGGAATTATCAAGTATGGAGTTGAAAATAGCCCTATTCAAACAGACTGTGTGTCTATTAGTCATTAAGTCATGAATGATTTGTAACACAGGCCTGTTGAAAGTTGTGGAATGATCAAGGCCAAAAACATTGCGTTGGAGCAAACGTCCAATGCAGTGTACATTTCGAAATGTGGACTGGGCTTTGAGCCCACGGTCCTGCTCAGTGCAGCGGACCCCCATGAGAGGCATGTAATCAACTAGTGGTAAAGGGTCAGTGTAATGGGGATGAATGGGTATATCGGTGGTCTCAGAAAGTAGTGGAATGGTGACAAAGATGTCACCAAATGGCATATGAACCGTGAATTGGTGAGTGTTATGATTAACTGATGCATGATCCAATAAATTGTAGAATGTTGTGACCAAATGAGGGCAATAATAGGCATCATTATCAATGTTATCATATACTAGGGAGTACCAATTCCACGCATGAATACGATCTAAAAATATATGCCCAAATCCCCCTTCATCATTCAACAATAGAGAAAAATCCCTCTCCACAAATAAGCTAGGGGCCATGATTAATAGAAAAAATTTAGAGCAAAAAGGGACCAAGAGATCAAACCACCCCCGGAGAATCGTGGGGGGAAATCAAAAATAGGTGCACAGAAGGCACCAGAGTTGGCTGCAGGCAAAATGGTTCGAGGGCTGTCTCCAGAATATATTGTAGTAGATCTGAGCTTTTCCTGAGCGCCTGAGATGTCAGAATTGCGGCGGCACGGCGGCAAGGTGCGGCGGATTCAAGAAATTTGGGAGCAGGATTTTGGGTGGAGGTCGGTGGTGGGAAGTAGTATTTAGATCTGAGGAGAAATCGCGTTTTGATGGAGGAAGAGAAGTGAAAAAGTGTTTTTATAGGGGTAGGTAAAAAGTGGGATGTACAATTTTACCCCTAGGTCAAAACTTGAATTACCACCCTTGGTCAAAGCATTTTGAAAGATGAAAGGAATCCTAGGGAGGAAAGAGAAACCTAGGGATGTGAAATTCTTTTCATGCACAAAAAATCCCAAAAAAAAAAAAAATTTATTTTTTTATTATTTTTTTTATATTATTTACAAAAAAATGTAAAAGAAAAATATTAACAAGTGGTGGTCCCAAAATGATTTTCATGAAAAATGCATGGTAAAATATACAAATGGAAGGGTCACAAATAAACTGGGTCATAAAGACCCAGTTCGTGAACGTCTTGTGACAATGAATCTGTGGTAAAAAATGGCTTTAAGCGTTGTCCGTTTACAGTGAATATTTTGCCATTGGTTGGGTCAAGAATCTCTATAGCTCCATAGGAAAAGACAGTTTGAACGATGAACGGTCCTGACCACCTGGTACGCAGTTTTCCAGGGAAGAGGTGGAGTCGAGAATTATATAACAGAACCTGTTGACCGACAGCAAAAATCTTCCTGTGAATGGACTTGTCGTGAAACAGCTTGGTCCTGTGCTTTGTGATCCGAGCGTTATCGTATACTTCATTTCGTAGCTCCTCCAGCTCAGATATCTGCAGCTTCCTGAGAACACCGGCTTTATCCAAATCAAGATTCAGTTGCTTTAAAGCCCATAGTGCACGGTGTTCTAACTCAACGGGCAAGTGACATGGTTTCCCAAATATAACTCGGTACGGAGACATACCGAGGACAGTCTTGTAGGCGGTCCTGTATGCCCATAAGGCATCAGTCAGTTTGACGGACCAATCCTTACGATTCTGTCCTACAGTTTTCTCCAGAATGAGTTTTATCTGTCTGTTTGTTACCTCAACTTGCCCATTGGTCTGAGGATGATAGGCCGTGGACAATTTATGAGTAATGGAGTACTTCCGCATCAAGGCTTCAAAAGCCCTATTGCAGAAGTGACTCCCATTGTCGCTCAATATCGCACGGGGGGCTCCGAAGCGTGAAATGATGTACTCTCTTAAAAATTTAATGACAACTTGGTTGTCATTAGTCCGTGTAGGAATCGCTTCAGCCCACTTGGAAACATAATCTACGGCTACCAAAATGTATTGGTTACCGTATGACAGAGGAAAGGGTCCCATGAAATCAATGCCCCAGAGGTCGAAGATCTCGACTTCCAAGATGGGTGTGAGGGGCATCATGTTCTTTTGAGTAATCCGACCCGTCATCTGACATCTATCACAAAGCTTGCAAAAGGTAAAGGCATCCTTAAAGAGAGTGGGCCAGTAGAATCCACTCTGGAGCACTTTTTCCGCAGTTTTCCGTGGACCAAAATGTCCACCGCAAGCTAACTTGTGACAAAATGTCAAGACACTCTGGTGTTCATCCTCTGGAAGGCATCTTCGAATAATTTGGTCAGGACAGTACTTGAATAGATACGGTTCATCCCAAAAGAAAAACCGCATCTGGCTCAGAAAACGATGTTTGTCTTGTCCTGACCAATGGGAAGGAATTTGCCTGGTAGCAAGGTAGTTTACAATATCGGCATACCAGGGCTCTCCACTCATCGCAAGAATGTGCTCATCAGGAAAGTCTTCATTAATCGGTATTTTCTCATGAGGAGCGTTCGGGATTCTTGACAAATGATCCGCAACCACATTCTCAACGCCCTTTTTGTCTTTTATCTCCAAGTCAAACTCTTGCAAAAGAAGGATCCATCGAATTAATCTTGCCTTTGCGTCCTTCTTTTGCATCAAGTACCTCAGGGCGGAGTGGTCAGTAAAAATAATGGTCCTGGACCCTAGCAGATATTGTCGGAACTTCTCTAACGCAAAAACGACTGCCAAAAATTCTTTTTCAGTGGTAGTGTAATTCAACTGGGCATCGTTAAGCGTTCTGCTAGCATAGTATATCACGTGCTGCCTGTTTTCAATACGCTGTCCTAAAACAGCGCCTATCGCAAAGTCAGAGGCATCGCACATAATTTCAAATGGTTTGGTCCAGTCCGGTGCAGATATGATAGGCGCAGAAACAAGTCTATCCTTCAGCTCTTTCCACGACTTTCGACATTCTTCATCAAAGACATAGAGTACGTCTTTTCCTAGGAGATTTGTCAAAGGTCTCGCAATATTGCTAAACCCTTGAATGAACCTCCTATAGAAGCCAGCGTGCCCTAAGAAAGATCTAATGTCTTTTAAACATTGCGGTTCAGTGAGCTTGGTGATAACTTCCACCTTAGACTTGTCTACCTCGATTCCAATGCTTGATATCTTGTGCCCCAGTACAATCCCGTGCTTAACCATGAAGTGACACTTTTCCCAATTAAGTGTCAAATTCTTTTCAGTGCATCGTTGTAAAACCAGTTTCAGGTGGTACAAGCACTGCTCAAATGTATCCCCATATATTGAAAAATCATCCATAAAGATTTCCAAAATTTTTCCACCATATCCGAGAACAAGCTCAACATGCAACGTTGAAATGTTGCTGGAGCATTGCAAAGACCGAAGGGCATCCGACGGTATGCAAAAGTTCCAAACGGACAGGTGAAGGTCGTTTTTTCTTGGTCTTCGGGAGCAATTGGGATCTGATTATATCCTGAATATCCATCCAGGAAACAATAATACTCATGCCCCGCCAATCTCTCCAGCATCTGATCAATAAATGGAAGAGGAAAGTGGTCTTTACGTGTGGCACTATTCAGTTTCCTGTAATCAATACAAACTCGAATCTTCGTTGGAAGACGTGTTTGTATTAATTCCTTATTCTCATTCTCCACAACAGTAAAGCCAGCTTTCTTAGGCACAGCGTGAACAGGACTAACCCATTGACTATCAGATATAGGATAGATAATCCCATTGTCTAATAGTTTCAGAATCTCCGATCTAACAGCTTCTTGCATTATTGGGTTAAGTCGACGCTGTGGGTCTCTCTTAGGCTTGGCCTCTTCCGTCAAGTGAATTCTATGTTGGACAATGGAAGGACTAATCCCCTTAATATCAGCCATGGTCCAACCAATGGCTTCTCTATTTTCCCTAAGCACAGTCAATAGGTCCTCTTCTTGTTGTTCCGTAAGATTGGATGCAATGATGACCGGAAAGGATTCCTTCTCACCCAAGTACTTGTACTTGAGATGGGTGGGAAGAGCCTTAAGCTCAGAAGAAGGGACTGGATCTATAACCGGTTGCTCGTGGTGCAAGGGAAGAATAGAAGTGGAATTAGTACTCTTTTCAGCATTCGTTCCAACTATCTGATCAAGAGTTAGGTCATCAGCGTCTAACTCGAATTCCTCTTCAGATTCGTACTCCATCTCCTCCACGTGTTCGCTGGTCAATCCCTCTATCAAGTTGACGTCAAATGAGTCACTCTCCACATCCCTTGGCTGCTTTCCCAGATGGAAGACATTCACCTCCTTCGTCATATCTCCGAACGTCAGCCGCATCGATCCATTTCGGCAGTTAATGATCGCATTCGCTGTGGCTAAGAATGGACGTCCTAAAATGACAGGAGTTTGCGCTCTGTGATTATGTACGGGTTGTGTTTCCAAAACAACAAAATCAACGGGGTAAATGAATTCCCCCACCCGTATTAAGACATCCGTAATTTCCCCTTTGGGAATCTTAACAGAACGATCAGCCAGTTGAATAGTCATTTGGGTTGGACGAAGGTTGCCCAACCCTAACTGTTGGTACACAGAGAAGGGGAGAAGATTGATGCTAGCGCCCAAATCTAGCAAAGCCCTATTCACTGTGGTCTGCCCTATGATACAAGAGATGGTAGGGCTCCCTGGATCCTTGTACTTCACAGGGATTGGACCATTAAGCAATTCACTCAGGTTTGAAGCCAAAAAGACTTTTTTCGGGACATTTGCCTTTCTTTTCTTAGTACACATCTCTTTCAGAAACTTTGCATATGATGGTACTTGCTGAATAGCATCCAAGAGAGGGACATTGATTTGCACTTGGTTAAATATCTCTCTGATCTTCTCCATGTGAGCATTATTCTTATGATTTGTAAGCCTATTCGGGAATGGGGCAATAGGCTTATAAGTCTGCTCATCAACTTTCTCTTTTCCTTTTGATTGAGACGTGGAGGGTTGTGAACTTGATGAAGGAATATTTTGCAAAGGTTGAACTGGAACAGAAGTTGATGGATTTGACACAGATTTTGGAACAAATTTTGGAGACTGATTTGAGACCTTGTTGTCTACATGTTTTCCAGACCTAAGGATGTGAATGGCTTGACATTGGCTTTGGCTCGGGCCTAGGTCTTCAACTTCATGTAGAGGAAAATGGGCTCTGGGATTAGGCACAGGTTGGCTAGGCAGCATTCCTTTTTGCCTTTCAGTCAAGGAATTAGCCAGCTGTCCTATTTGAATTTGCAGTTTATTCATATCCTGCTGCTGATTGTTCATCATTGCAGCTTGCGTTTTAGACAAGGTTTCAATCATTTTCTCCAATTCGGAAATTTTCTTATCTGAAGGATTGGGTGGTGGATGCTGTTGTTGTTGTTGATACTGGGGTGAAAAATTAGCTTGATATGGCACAGAATTATGGAATGATTGGAATCTGGGTGGACTCTGATATGAATTGAAATTTGGTGGATTCTGATGGTAAGTGGGTGGATGTGCCTGAGCAGGATATTGTTGATGTGGGAATGATTGTCTTGACTGCTCGGGACCAGACTGACTCCAAGAGAAATTAGGATGGTTGCGCCACCCTGGATTGTAGGTCTTAGAGTAAGGATTGTATGAAGGTCTGGAATACGCTGCATTCGTACTCTCCTGGAAATTTTGAGAGTAATACACAGGACACTCTTCCAACACATGATTCAGATCATGACAAAAAGTACAACCCGGGTGAATTATAGGTGCAGAGCTAGCCATATGTGGTGGGCTACCTACTGATGAAGGGTTGACTTGACTAACGACAGAATTTTCCCTTGATTCCAGCAATTCAATCCTCTTCATCAACTGAGTGATCTTAGCTTCAGCAGCTATTGAGGATCCTATAGAATGTAAACCAGATCTGGAAGTTGTTGGTGTGGGTTTCTCAGAGCAGGATTCCCACTGGATAGTTTTCTCCGCTAAAGCCTCAAAAAGGTCCCAGCCCTGGTCTTCATCCTTTTTAAGAAATTCTCCTTGACACATGGTTTCAAGGAGAGTCTTAGTCTGATAGTCCAGCCCATCATAGATAATCTGGCATTGACGCCATTTCTCTATACCGTGATGGGGACACAGGGCTACTAAGTCCTTAAAGCGCTCAAAATACTTCCAGAATGGCTCATTGGGCTCTTGTTTGAATTGCATAATATTTTTGCGCATGAGGGCTGTCTTATGGATGGGGTAGAATTTTTTAAGGAAAACCTTAACGAACTCATCCCATGAAGAAATTGAACTGGCAGGAAGACTGTACAGCCACTTCTTCGCAATATCCTTTAGTGCAAATGGGACAAATCTAAGTCTCACAGCATCCTCACTTAACTGGGAAATCCTCATCATGAGGCATACTTCTTCAAACTCTCGTATGAAGATGTAAGCATCCTCAGATTCTAATCCGTGAAATCGTGGTAGAGTGTTTATAAACTGTGGTTTCAACTCAAAATTATGGTCATTAGTGTCTGGGAGGAGAATACAGGATGGAATGGATGTGCGGATCGGATAGAACTTGTCCTGCAGCGACACGTTATTCGTCATGGTTGTGTTGAGTGGTGTTGTGTGAGGCAGTGTAGAAGTTCTCACAAGCCTAGAAGAAATTGGTTCTCGATACCACTCACACATGCAAATACACAACCAACGTGCACCTTTCAAACAGTCGGAAAATGAAAAATAACAATCAAGAAAAAAGAAAAACAATCAATCCTAGCTTCTAGGTTTTCTGCCCTAGACGACTCCTAACTGTAGATCGTCCACAGGAGGTTTGGTGCAGACACTGACTATAAGCAAATCGGCCAGGGAAGGGTAAGGTTGGTGGGAGGTTTTCCGTCCGGAGACGTTCCTTAATTAAGTAACCACCGCCCTTCGGGTTTTCGGCCCTCAACCCCTTTCCTAGACACCGATTTTACGGAAGTCAATTTCCAACACTTTTCCCCCTTAGGAAAATCTCCTAAGTGAGTCCGAGTGTCCCTAGGGCCAACGTCTAGCAATTTTTTTAATTAGAAGCTTAGGATAGTGAGTACGTGGGGAAATGATTTGTGGGCTAAGGAAGGGGTGATAAAATCCCCACCTTATCTTTGTTATGGGATTTGCCCTTAAAGTTGATTCGTGCAAGTGTACGATGTAAGCAACCAAAATTCACTCAAAGCAGAATTAAATCATACAACGAGTGAATCCTATTCAATATGCAATGCTTTACGTACCTTGTCCCACGCGCTCTTCAACAGTAAATGTAAAGTAATTGAAAGACTCGTGCCTATAATGCAAGATGTCTAAACAATTTTTAACAATTAACACCAAATCTTTTACTGTTGATTAGCAAATATCAGGTGAAGAATACAAGATTTCAGATATATGAGCAGCAGTATTTTGCAGAGAGCAAAGCCCTGCAGAAAACTGGTTAGTAGTCAACTCTTTCTTGCCGCGCCCGTGCGGCAGAACGCGGCAAGTCAGAGGGATCCTGGTCTCTGCTTTCGAGAGCAGAGGCCCAGGTCCGCTTATATGATTCTGCTGTGCAAAGTTTTCTGAATCTTCAACCTGTACCTGCAACAGAGAAGATATATTGTTTAGTTTCTCACTTGTAAAAATACCGTTGCTCTCCCCGGCAACGGCGCCAAAAATTGATTGAGAATTCACAAGGTATATGATGTTAATTGTACAAGAATCAGGTATTTAAGAGATGGTTTAGAGTTTAGAATTCACCTTTGATCTTGTTTACTTCGAATATTTGATTATTATACCTTGTTTCAATCTTTCGTTATAGTGAGTAGCTATATCGAGTCGTACCACGAGGAGAGCAAGCGTAGAAGCTTTCACGATACTAGTGAGACAAGAAACAATACTCTTCTTTGTTAATCACACAAGAGAAAACAATATACAAGAAGTTGTGGATTGGTGGTGGTGCATTGTGAATAAGAAGTGAAATGAAGTGAATGAAGTGTGTTGAAGTAAAGTAAAGAAAAGAATGCTAAAATGAAATGTGTTGATTCTCTTGATTAGAAAGATGCATGGCTAGCATTACTCAACCTCCTTGCTAACATACTACCTCTATTGTTGATTGCAATATTGTCTCATCAAGAATCATAGACAATTGAGAATGGATTGCTTGTTCAAGTGTGTGGTATTCTTTCTTGAAGACTTAGTGTTCCTTTTGGGTAGTTAGCTAGAAGCCTCTTCTTGAATACTAAGTTCTCTTACTAGGTGTACAATGAGGAAATATAGGATTGGTACTCATTTAGTGCAAAGGTTAGAAGAATCAAACTCTTTTGGACTTCAAAGTTTAACTACAAAGTTAGCTTGAAGTGCTTGAGTTGATCTTGCTACTCAAGTGACACAACCAATGGTAATCCATCCTTTTGATCCAATCAAATGCTCTTTAAGAGATACTCCATTCATCTAGAGATCTTACAAGCAATCACCAAAGGATACAACATACTCCATTAGAATTTACAAGAAACATGAAACAATGCAAGAATTGAAGTATACAATCAACTAGAGCTAGTAGTAGCTAGGTGAGCTTTAGCTAGCCATGCATTCAAGAAATTAGCCTTCCATTACACTAACAAGAAAGCTATAATACTCCATGGAAATCAAAGATCTAAACAACTCAACTAGAATTAAACTAGAACTAGAAATTGAATGCAAGAATTAAAAGCATAAAAAGAGAAAGCATACTCAATTCTAGTAAAAAGAAGATGAGAGCTTCATTGAATCTTTGCTTCAAGGTTGTCACAAGTCTTGATTACAAACTCTCAAAGTGAAGAACTCTCTCTCAATTTAGCTAGAGATCAAGGAGGAAGGAGAAGAGAACTCAAATCCTAAAACAAAAATTACAACTAATCCAAAATTTTCTCTCTCTCTTCACTGCCTTCGCGCACGAACCCTGGCCACCTATTTATAGCAATCCATGAGAAGCCTCTAGATCCTTGGCCGTTGCCACAAAATCCGGGGCTCAACGGCCCAGATATTGCCGCGCCCGAGCGGCAAGGCGCGGCCGTTGAGAGTCTGTTAGCTAACAACTTTCTGTTACAGGGTTGTTACAAGTTGGTTAGCCACGTGGTCTTCTGGAATCTTTGTTAGGCGCGCAGATCTCAACTGATTTTGAATTCAAATCTTGGATTCTTTTGATTTAACCCTTTTAATTATCACTAATTAAAGTGATTCAAAGGCTTTTTCTCTTTAAGTGGTGGTCCTGCAAAATTAGAGAGAAAAGGGGTAAAAATCACATATTTATATATAAAATGCATGATATGAAGGTGATATAATATGCAAATATGTGTAACAATCAGCGCTTGAAGAGGTTGTTTCAGATCTGAGATGCGTTTGAGGTTGAGGGGAGAGACTCAGGGTAGATGAAATTTATAGGGGGCTGAAAGGGTTGAATACCCAATATGACCCTAGGTTGAGTTGGATATTTACAACCCTAGGTTGATTTAAAAGGGATTCATGAAGAGAGGGAACTCTTGGTGCCATTTAGCACCAAAGTCCATTTTTTTGAAGTTATTATTTTTTTATTTTTTTTGCTTTTATTATTTTGTTTTGTTTTTATTTATTTACAAAAGGGGTCCCAAAATAATTTACAGGGAAAACAGGGAAAATGTACAACATGAAGTATCTCCCACACCTAAGTCTTTTTTTCGGTCTTATCCCTCTAGCTCGTTTCCCATCATTCCAATGGGTCCTTTTTATAGGGCACAGTTGGAAGGCTAATTGTATTGTCATTTTAGCTTTCGGCATCCCTAGTTTCACCTTCTTTAGGTGTTTCGTCCTCATATCGCTACAATTTTCATTCAAAAATTTGTCACCACCACCCTTCTCATTTTGAACTTCTTCATTGTGAATGCCTAGGAATTCCAACTCAGCTCCATATATCTCCTCAAAGCTGAGGTCAACACTTTTCCCTAGAGATGTGCAATTAATCAAAAGATCCCTAATTGGTCCATCCAAACACATGAGTTCTTCTTCGAAGATGTCTTCAAAAAGTATGTCAATCGGAGGCTCTTGAATTATATCCTCATGGGATACATTCTTGGTTGGCTCATTGAAAGTGAAGATATCCAAATCAATTTTCCCCTTTTTAAAGGGTACTCTAACATTAGGATCTTCCACATCAAGATAATCGCATTCATTTTTAAATAATTCATTAAGAAACAGCGTCTCATCTTCTGAAGCTTCACTCTCTTCATCATAATTGTTTTCAACAAAGTTTACCTCAAATGTTTAATCTCTTATCTTTTGAGGTTGTTTGTCTATGTTGAAGACATTCACTTCTCTAGTCATGTCGCCAAAAGTTAACCTCATGGATCCATTCCTACAATTGATGATGGCATTGGCTGTAGTAAGGAATGGTCGCCCCAGAATAACAGGAGTTTGAGCCATATGATTGGAGTTAGACACATGTTGTGTCTCAAGAACTATAAATCAACAGGGTAAATAAACTCCCCAACTCGGACAAGGACATCATTAATCTCCCCTTTGGGAATCTTCACAGAGCGATCTGCCAGTTGTATAGTAACTTTGGTCGGACGGAGGTCGCCTAACCCTAGTTGCTGATACACAGAAAAGTGAAGAAGATTGATACTGGCTCCCAAATCAAGTAATGCCCTATTGATAGTAGTCTGTCCTATGATACAAGAGATGGTTGGGCTCCCTGGGTCCTTGTATTTCACAAGAATTGGCCCAGTGAACAACTCGCTAATGTTTGAAGCTAGGAAGACTTTCTTAGGGACATTTGCTTTCCTCTTCTTGGTGCACATTTTCTTTAAAAATTTTGCATATGATGGAACTTGTTGTATTGCATCAAGAAGAGGTACATTGATTTGGACCTGATTGAACATTTCTCTGATCTTCTCCATATGAGCATTCAGCTTTTGATTTGCTAGCCTATTTGGAAATGGTGCAATAGGCTTGTATGGTTGCTCGTCTGCCTTTTCTTTTTCTTTAGATCTGGAAGTTGATGGTTCAGAAATTGAAGATGGATTGTCTTGAGTTGGTTGTACCTGAGCAGGAGGTGTTGATTTGGACACTGATTTGGGTGGTTGATTGGAAACCTTATTATCTACCAGCTTCCTGGATCTCAGAATATGAATAGTGTTGCATTGACTGGGGTCCATGTCTTCAACTTCATGCAGAGGGAAGTGATTTTTTGGATTGGGCACTGGCTGGCTTGGTAGCATTCCTTTTTGTCTCTCATTTAAAGAATTAGCCAATTGCCCTATCTGGACCTGTAATTTGTTCATATCCTGATGATGGCTGGTCATCATTGAAGCCTGGGTTTTGGATAGGGTTGCTATCATTTTTTTCCAAATTAGATATTCTTTTGTCTGAATGATTCTGGGGTTGATGTTGCTGATATGTGGGCTGGAAATTTGTTTGGAAATGTGGTGGACTCTGATAAGATTGGAATTGTGGTGGACCCCGATATGAGTGAAAATTTGGTGGATTCTGGTTGAAACTGGGTTGATGAGGCTGAGCAGGATATTGATGTGAAAATGGTTGCTTTGGTTGCTCAGGACCAGACTGACTTCAGGAAAAATTTGGATGGTTTCGCCATCCCGGATTGTACGTTTTGGAGTATGGATTGTAGTTGGGTCTGGTGTAAGCAGCATTCGTGTTCTCCTGATACATTTAAGACTGGTAAATAGGACACTCTTCAAACAGATGGTTGAGATCATGGCAATAGGTACAACCCGGTTTGACCACAAGTGGTGGGTTGACGTGGTTTACAGCAGTAGGTTCCCTTGATTCAAGCAGTTCTATCCTCTTCATCAATTGTGTTATTTTAGCCTCAGCAGCTATAGAGGATTCTATTGAATGCATACCAGTTCTGAAAGTAGTGGGAGTGGGTTTCTCTGGGCATGACTCCCACTGAATTATTTTTTGCTAAGGCTTCAAAGAGATCCCAACCCTGATTTTCGTCTTTCTTTAAAAATTCTCCTTGGCACATAATTTCAAGGAGTGTCTTTGTTTGGTAATCAAGTCCGTCATAGATAATTTGGCACTGCCGCCACTTCTCTATGCCGTGATTAGGACATAGGGCTAGTAAGTCTTTGAATCGTTCGAAATATTTCCAGAATGGTTCATTTGATTCCTGCTTGAATTGCATAATGTTCTTTCTCATGAGGGCTGTCTTGTGAATGGGATAAAACTTCTTAAGAAAGACTTTTACAAAATCATCCCATGAAGAAATCGAACAGGTGGGAAGATTGTAAAGCCATTTCTTAGCTATATCTTTCAGCGCGAAGGGAATGAACCTTAGTCTAACAGCGTCCTCAGTTAATTGGGAAATTCTCATCATCACACATACTTCTTCAAACTCACGAATGAAGAAATATGCATCCTCGGACTCTAGGCCATGAAATCGTGGGAGTGTATTTATAAATTGTGGCTTCAGCTCAAAATTATTTCCATTGGTCACAGGGAGAAGAATGCATGATGGAAGTGAAGTGCGAATGGGGTAGAACTTGTCTTGAAGCGAGTGTTGTTTGCCATAATTGGGATTGTGTCAGGTGGTGGTGTTTGTGCAAGTGTAGAAATCCTAATAAGTCTTGCAGAATTTGGTTCCCGGTACCACTCTTGCATACACAATCACAGACAACGTTCACCGATCACATAAGCGAAAGAAAAATGAAAATAACAAATAAGAAAAGAAAAATCAATCACAAGCTATTTATGATACCTGGACCTAGACGACTCCTAACTGTTCGATGAACCAAAGAAGGTTATTGCTCGAGTCAGACCACAGCTAATCAGCCAGGTAGGGGAAAAATACGGTGGGAGGTATCTGTGCGTAAGCAACGGGCCTTAATTACGTCAAACCACGGTATCTTCGAGGCGTAACCTCTTAATCCCCAACCTTAGACACTGATTTGACTGGAGTATGAATAAAAAAAATAATTTCCAACTTCAGCTGATCTCCTACTGAGTCCGAATGTCCCTAGGGCCAACGTCTATCAGATTTTATTAAAAGGCTTGGGATTGTGAGTGCTTGGATGATGATTTTCGGGCCAAGGCAAGGGTGATAAAATCCCCACCTTATCTTGTTTATTGAGTGATGCCCTTAAGATCAATTTTGTGCAAGTGTACAATATATGCAAACAAGGTTCACTCAAAGCGATGTAAATCAACCAAGAAGTGAGTCCTATCCTAAATGCAATGCGAACGTACCTTGCTCCAGCATTCTTCAACAGTAAAGTAAATGAATTGAAAAGACACTGCCTAAAAATGCAAACGTCTAATCAAATTTTAACTTTTCAACAAATGTTTTACTATTGATTTATTAGCAGGATCCTGGTGAGAGCATACAAGAAATAAGATTTGCAGCAGCTGTATTTTTGCAAAGCAAGCAACCCTGCACAAAACCAGTTAGTAGTCAACTCTTCTGTGCCGCAGATCCGCGGCTTTGGTCGAGAAAACGTGGCAAATCAGAGAGTACTTGGTCTCTGCTTTCTTGAGCAGAGGCCCAAGACCACTTATATGTTACTACAGTGCTTTGTTTCCTATTTCTTCAACCTGTAACCTTCAACAGAGAAGAAAATTCGTTTAGTTCTTCACTCAAATGAAAACCGTTGCTATCCTCAGCAACGGCGCCAAAATTTTTGATCAGAAGGTAGGAGTGTACTAATATTCAGAGAGAGATGGTTTAGAATCAACCTTCAATGCTCTTATGTGATGCTCAAAAACTCCAAAATATATTCACAATTTTTATTTACTCCTTTCGAATCACCGTAGTAGTATAAGCTATTACGGGTCGATCCTCAGGGAGAGCTCGCGATGGAAGCTTTACGGTTTCGAAATTTGAAGAAAGAAAACGAGAGTTCTTCAATGTTCAACAAAAACAAAATGACATGGAAAAGAGAGGAAAAATTCGTTATGGATTTTGTTGCATGAAAAGGAAAAGGATGGAAAGGGAAGTGAAAAGAACTTGGAAAACTTTACTAGCTTGGAAAGAAAACTTGAGAAGGAAAATCTTGAAAAGACTTTAGATAGAAAAGACTATGACTAGCTAACCCTTTTAATTTACTAACTTACTAATCTCATAGGGTGATGCATGCCTCATGTTGATTCATCGGCAAAGGTTTGTCTTGCTTGTTTGGTCAAATACTTTCCCATGTAGAGGATGAGTGATCTTCTCAGCTTGACTTGTAGCCTCATTGATTCATCGGCTCTCGAGATATATTTTCAATGGTGGAATCAAGGAGTGTCACTCAAGGTAATGCTAAGGAAAAAGATACAAGATTCATTAGTCATTCAAAGCCATACTCGAGCTAGCATTGAAGTAAGAAAATTGTATAACAAATAGCATAGTTAGGTGCTCCATCTCCATGTTCCATCAAGGCACTTGTTCTAAAGACAAAGCTCTAAATTAGGCTCACATGAATCATATGGAATGAAAACAAGCATTTGTCAAGAATTAAAGTAACTCATCTTCATTGGGGATAATAGAGACTTGAAATTACAAGATCACAATAAAGCATCCAATGAATCACATGAATTAGCAATCACCCAAGAGTTAGAAGTTAGTAAAGTTAGTGGTTAGCTAGTCATGTTAGAGAGTTAGCTAGACATTGAAATGAAAAGAACACAACAATTCATGGTAGAAGAAAATGCAATGGTAATTAAAGCTTGAAGAAAGTAAAGCACAAGAAAGTAAAGCAATATAATTAGTAAAGATGAGAAGATAGATGGATCAATCCTTGCATTCACGTTGTCACCACTTCAATTACAAGATCTCACTCACTCTCTCTCTCTCTCTCTCTCTCTTTGCCGAATTCTAGAAGGAGAAAGAAGATTACAAGAGCACTAAAGGAAGCTAGAGAAAATCCCTACAAATCTCTCAAAAATACAAGCTCTTCTCTCCTATTCTCTTCTCCCTTTTTCGCAGAGGCCATAGGGGTTTATTTATAGGCTCTAGAGGATAAGGCCCTCAAATCTTGGCTGTGGGATCAAACGCTGGCTCAACGGCCAGATGCTTGCTGCGGATCCGCGGCCAGAGCCGCGTTTCCGCGGCAGAATCTTGGCCGTTGCGCCAACGATTTTTGTTGCCATTTTGTTATAGTCTGTTTGTCACGCTGGATCTTCTAGAAAGCTGGGGATATTCGTGGACGACTCCAGATCTGGGCTTCTCTTTGGGCTTTTCCATTTGGCTCTTTAATTAATCCCATTAATACCTTGAAAATTCCTTGATTATGGGCCTTCCTCTCCATTAATGGTGGACCTAAAAAATAAGAGAGAAAAGCAATAAAAACCTTATTTTTATTTACATAAAGTATGATATGGAAGTGAAAAATGATGCAAAGATGAACTATAATCATTAAGTTTGAAGAATCTTATGCATTTGTTAAGAATATTGTAGAGATTGATTCTTTAGGAGAAGACATAAAGAAAGTAACTTTGAAGGAATCACCTATCCAAGAAGATAGGCCATAGCTTGATAAACAAGGTGAAGTTCATGAGGATGAAGTGGCACCAACACTACCACTTCCAAAAGATTAGAGATTTGCTACAAGTCGTCCCAAGGAACTCATCATAGGTGATATTGAAATTGATTATGTTTCAACTGATTCTCAACTAGCAGATATTTTTTCTAAGCCACTTGATTTTAGCAGATTCTCTTTCATTTATGGAGAACTAAATATTTGTATTGTTGATTCATGAGTTTCCTTCTGATAAAATCTATATATATTTTAATTTTTGATTTTTTTTGCTTACCCTTTTTGATGCTTGACAAAGGGGGATAAGTATTTATGAGTATTTATTGGTATTTGTTTGATCATGCTCTTATTTTCTTTATCATATAACTTGTTGATATCGTGTACTTGATAGCTAGCATAAATTGAGGGGGAGTACTTACAAAGCTCTTTTCCTAGATTTTCTTTTAAATTGTTCATATATTTTATCATCATCAAAAAAGGGGAGATTGTTGGTCCAAAAGTTACAATCCCCAGTTTTGTGTTTTGATGATAACAAAGCATATGAAGTACTAATCAAGTTTAAGAGAAGATTTCAAGGTTCAAAATGATCTAACGAGGTTCAAGAAGATCTAACAAGTTTTTTCCTCTAAAGGAAGGTGTTGATGACTCAAGGGTACTCAAGAATGAGATCATAGCTTAAAGCACTCAACGCCGCTCAAATGTTATTATTAGAGAAGCTTGCTTAAAGATTCTTGTAGTCAATTAGAACCTTGGAAGAAACTAATTTGTTAAAGAGTAGAATATAGATTTGAGGCTCAAAGATATAAACACAAAAGTGCACGTTTTCAAATGTATGGTTTTGACATATTTGATTTTGATACTTGTTCCACATTTTCTTAGAAATTTCTATCTCAGTTTAGAACTTGTATCTTCCAAAATTCAAACAAAAATTATTTAAAAATTTTCTTTATCTTCATAAAAAAAAAATACCTTGACCCAATTTTTGGTCCCGGGCGGTCAACCGTGCCTATTACTGGCCAAAACGGTCGACCGCACGGTCGACCGAACCTCTGGCAATTGGGGGGTGCATGTTGTGCACATTCTCGATCAACCGACCGGTCGACCGGTTCCATATTGCGGTCGACCGGGCGGTCGACTGACTGTAACTAGTTTGGTCTCGGTTAAACATGGTTGACTAAAAGCCAACGGTCAAATTTTTTTTGAATGGCCGGTCGACCGGCCGGTCAACCGCCAGCCTACCAGATTGGTAGTAATGACCAGTTCTTTTAAATCTATTTCTAAACATGTTTCTTTTTAAATGTGGAAAGTTGAATTTCTAGGGTCAATTTCTTCCTTTTTAGACCTGGTAAAGCTATTCTAAAAGTGTTTTTCTAAAACTTATATAAAGGGTCATTGGGATTGAATATTTCATAAGAACAAATTCTATTGAAAATCTAGTTTTTGCTTTCAAAGAAAAAAAATTTTAAGTTATTTTTGTGCTCTTATTTTCAAAGTTTTAATTGAGTTTTTCTTGTCTTAAAATCTCTCTTTTCTGATTTTCACTCTTACTTTACATTCTTGAGCTTCAAGTATACATTTTACTCTATAGGATTTTTGTAATAGAGTTGCAAAGAGAGTGTTTGTGATCTCTTGATCACCCAGAGCTTGTTATCTTAATTGGCTTTGTGCTGGGTCCGGTGTAGAGAATTGAGTTAGGGAGTTGTGTACTCTGAGTGGTTTTAAATCCTTGTCGTAAGGTCCCTTTGTGGAGGATCCAATAGTGGATAGTGAAATCCTTCACGTTGGTGAAGGCGGGGACGTAGAACGGTGGCTCGAACTTCAAAACAAATCTTTTTATTTGCGATTACTTTATTGTCTCTATTTACTTATTTATCATTTATTTATTCTTATCGATCAATACTCATCTCATCAAGATAGCAATTGAGCACCTCAACTCTTATCTAGAGGAATCACGAGGAAAAGTTCAGAGCCCTTCACAGGGAATCCGGCTTCACGTCTTGTTTTGATTGCTCGATTGTGTTATTTTATATTATATTGTCTAGAATTTTTAATTGATTAGAGATACACCTATTCACCCCCCCTCTAGGTGTAATTTCACATTGTACTGTTGAACTGATTGTAGAAATAGAGACTGAACACAGGTCTTGTCGACGTGAAGGTCATGTTGCCATGGGAACGTGGACCTCGTCTGACATAGAAACACGACTCTTATTCATTGAAGAGATACGAACATCAAGTGGAGATGTGGCTCTCACTTTGTTGAAGAGACATGACTCTGTTAAAGTTGAAATGTAGCTCTCTTGTTTTACTCAGACGCGAGCTTGAGATTACTGAAGAGACACAGTTTTTGAAGTGGAGATGCGAACTTCTCTTGGCTACAGAGACACGTCTCTATTAAAAGTTGAGATGCAGTTCTCTTGTTTTACCAAGACACGGTCTTCAAAGTGGAGACATCGTTCTTACTTTGTTGAAGTGACGCATACTTCAAAGTGGAGACGCGAACTTCTCTATGCTGAAGAGATGCGACACTATTAAACGCGAGATTCGCGTTCCGGGTGTGTTGCCACGTGTCTAGTGGAGCTTGATGAGACATTGTTCTCTTTAAAATACGAGATCCACATTTTGGGCGCGCTGTCACGCATCTGGCAATGATTGATCTTGAGATACGGGCCATGTATCTAGACCAATTACTGCATTTATAAAAAGACAGCAGTCTTTCAAGAGTTATCATTAGACTTTTTCCTTCTTCGTTTGAACTTTGCGTCCAGAGCTTAAAAACTTAAGAAAAGCTTCGAGCTTTTTCTTCCTTTTTTTCCCATCTTCTCCAAAGAATTCACCATCAAGGTGGCCCCGAAGACCAAGCTTGTGGCTTCCTCCTCGAGCGTCATCGCTTCTGAGGTTCAAATGGGAGGTTCCTCCATGCAGGAGGCCCCATTTCAGGTAATAAGATCGATTGAATCAGCTTTCACCATTAAAGAACTCAAAGAGCTATCTTAACTCTTAAGCTTCTTATAAGTTGAACCTCCAACAGAGGCTCATGCCCGTGTTTGATTTTCAGATGCAACTCTTGCACTGGTAGGCAAGACGCGGGTTTGATGACCTCCGCATCTTCGCTTCATCAATTTGAGCCTGCATCTATTTGTTGAACGCGGGTTTCACTGAGCCTTGCGTTTGATTCCCAACACTTAGAGAATTTTCTAAGTGGTGGAGTTCAGACACTGACTTCGTATGAACCTCACGTATCTGAGGTTTGACGTGGGTTTCACTGAGCATCTTGTCTGATTCCAACACTTAGAAAAATTTCTAAGTTGTGGAGTTTCAAACGCGGACTTCATGTGAGCCTGGCATCTCTGAGGCTAGACACAGGTTTTGCTGAGCTCCGCATGTTGGTCATTAGACGTGGTTCTGAGGTGAACCTTGCGTCTGAACTTCAACACTTTGACAATTTTCAGGTTGTTGACTATTATGTTGTCCGTTTTGCAGTGAGATACTCCTAAAACCCTCTGTCTAATTAGTGTTATTTTGGACATGTAGGTGGTGCTAACCCGAATATGATTTCATTCTCCAAAGGACTGCTCCTGTGATTACTGATAAATCAAAGGAGCGACGGAGCTGGATCAGCAATGTCAGTATGCTTACACTCTGGGAAATCATTTTCGACGGTCAGTTCGAATCAGATTCTCGTGCACTACTAAGGAAGCCTGACTTCTTCTTTGGTGACTCAATCGAGGAGGATGCGACTACTCTTTATGATGGAGTTTACAAATGGCTTCGTCAGATCGGCAACAAGAGATTCTTCCTCCCAAACATGGAGCGGATGTATCCCCTGGCATACCTGCAGTATATGTCCGTGCACCGGCCAATGGACTGGGAGTTGGTTAAGCCAACTCCAAAGTTTCCCTGGGCAAGATAGGTGCCCACGAAGCCTTCACAGTCGGTCATGGGAGGGACGTGCTGGGATTGCAGCTTGATTTGATCAGAGCTAATACCCAACAGGGGAGATCCAACAACTTGCAGCCACCTTCATCAGACAATTCCTGAATGTGAGGGGTGACTTTCCTCCAGAATTTTGCGCCATTGGATGGATTCACTCTACAGACAAAACGTGGAGGGGCAGAATGGTAGGGTTTGCTCTTGCAGAATTTGAAAATCTTTTGCTACAGGCAGGACTGTACGGGGCTGTGAGGGTTGTCCAGTATGGTATTTCACAGAGCACCTAACATTTTTACACCTTCTTGGTGCGGTACAATCCAGAGACCTGCACGTTATTTACTCCCATCAGGGAAATGGGGCATGCCCTCCATGAGATGTATGAAGTCTCAGGGTTGGTGATTGGAGATGCCCCTTATGAAGAATACGTCTCGTCGATAGAGGAGCTACATCTGCTGAAGAAGAGCGATCCTCTGGTGTATGAGACTTATTAGGATGTGCGTGCCACTTCCACATCTGTGGGCAGGTGATGGGATGGAGGATTGGGGAAGTTAAGCAGATATCATGGGCGAATGTTCCCGAGGTGAATAAGACTGACTCGATGACCCGGCTAGCTCCCAGCACTGAAGAAAAATAATTGAAAGGATCAGTTCATCCCCCAGTTCATACACCACAGTGTCTAATGAGGATACTTTCAATCCAGACATGGTCTTTGAGAGTTTCCATCATCAAGCCAAAGTCCCAATGTCTGACCGGGCTCTGTTGGCAGGCTTTCGCATGTTGTGGCTGAAGCGATGCGTTGTGCTGACGCTACCGCATAAGGTGACCATCACCGACGTAGTGTACTCGCCAGTTTTACTTGCTCATGGGAAGTCCATTGCTCCGGATCTAGAGTGGATTGCGGCGCTAACGAAGAGCTTATGTCAGGTGGAGGCAATCGTGAACGCAAGGGACAATCCAGTCAAGGATTCTAATGGTCATCCCCTGATTAAGACTCCCAGTCCCAGGGTTGAGCTTCCATACACATATCTGATAGCTTGGTATATGATGCATTGTCCATCACTAATGACCCCCACCTCTACCTCACAAGGTTTTGTACCTTTCGTGCAGCAGTTGGAAAGCTCGAGCTAGTTGCAGTACTACATGTTCTATATCTGGAAAACTATTTTGAATGGGGCCAACTACCTGTTGGACAGGTGTTTCCTCGAGATTCATGATGCATCCTACGGGGACAAGTTCATAGACCTCGCTGGCCCAAACGGATTCAAGCGATTACCTTCTGGCATCTTCTGGTGGTTGATAAACATCCGACCTAGATACTTGGTTTTTTGGCAAGAAAACTCCTGTATAGTAGAACCTTACATGCCCTATTGATTCGCAAGGCATTTTGGTTATGACCAATTGTACGTCCCTAACCCCAACCCAAACCTTTGCTTCTATGGGAATTTGTTCGAAGGTGCTCGTGCATGGTACTACAGCGTAGTTAGAGGAACTGGAGCTGTCTTCACCCTTCCTCATAGGATGCCTAATTCTTATGCAAGTCTTAGTTTTTGTACGTGGTATTTCTTTACAAATAAGGTGTCTGGCTTTGGAATAAACACCTTATGTATAAAAGGCATCAAATCCATGTATAAAGCCAAGAAAGGGTCTAAGGGTTACCGGATGCGAGGGATGACCGAGGGACGGTTTGATCGAGGGAAAACCATGCATGAAAAGTGTATATTTTGAAATCATGAGTTAAAAGTGCGTGCTTTGGTTTCCTCGATACTTCCGTTATAGCATAGAGGCTAAACGGGTCGAATCCATAAGGACGGAAAGCGATAGAAGCTTTGCCAGTATGTTCACGTGTGTGTTAACGGTTCTTCTATGTTTTAAAAAATGAAAAGAAAAGAAAACAAAGAATGAAAAGAGAAGGATATGGTAAAAACAAAGAAGTGGAAAAATATAGAAAAAAATATATTTGTGATTTTGAGATATATCTAAAATAAAGTGAAAAAGAAAGAAAACTCATGGCTACTAACTACTAATGGCTCCACTAACCATGCTAACCTCTTAGTGAAGTTTGCCTCACATATATCCTTAGCCATCACTAGTCCTTGGTTCAAGAGCGTTTCAAAGCATGACTCATAAGATAACTCATCACATCCAAACTCAACAAACAAGTTCAAGCTACACTTAAACTATCAAAACTAAACAAGAGCAAGCATGGAATAAAGTAATGTTAGGTTATCAAAGAGTTTGGATGTTAGAGGTTAGAATCCATCATCATGAGCCATCAATGGCTCTTGCAAGAGCAAGGCCAAGTAGAGGCTATTAGATTTATGTGGATTATCAAGTAAGGAGTAAGCAAGTTAGTGGTTAGCAGTTAGTTACCATGAGAGAAAATTAGCTAAGCATGTAAAAGGAATTAGAGAGAAGAAAATAAGGAGAGATAAAGAAAGAACCTTTCATAGAGTGTCACTCTCCATTACAATCACTCTTGCTTTTATCCTATGTACTATTCTTTTCCCTATTACAAGATCTATAAGAAATAAAAAATACAAAAGAGGAAGAAGAAGAACAACTAATCTAAACTGCCCAAAAAACTATATACATGGAGAAGAAACAACTCAAAAAACCTCCTCCAAACTCTTCTCCCCTGAGCTCTTGAAATCCCAGGGTATTATAGGCAAAAGGGGGCACCAGGGAGAGTATACAGAGCCGCGCGTCAAATCTCGACGAGCGGCTCCATGGTATGGCTGTGAAAAGGCAGCCAAGGCCGCATTTTCGCGACCATACTGGCGCTGAACGTGCGGCGCCTTCTGGCATGTACTGTTGATTTGTCCCCCTGTCGGTTGTAGCCCTTGGTTTCTGGATATGGCCACCTGGTTTTGACAGAACCACTTTCCAAAGTCAATGTCTATATGTGTAGACTTTAAATCACCAAATAAATGAGATTTTTGGGCTTCTTCTTCATTTCATGCCATGAACCTAGAAACATACAAGAGAGGTGTTATTAATAGAATTTAATATTAAATAAATATGAAAATATGGTACGAAATATGCATATTTAGAGACTAATCACGAGGCTTTTGCTTTGCCTCTGGACTTCCTATTGGTAACAGTAGTCCACTGCTGGTTTTCGATGAGGTTGGGATGAACCCGCATGGTCTCTCCTTGAGGAGTAGGAACAGGTTCGGGACCTTTCTCTTGCTGGTGGTGTGGATCTATATTGATTACCCTTAATTCCCCTTTCAGGATGGGAACTACTCCGGCTGGCGTTTGAAGCTGTACCCCAAACTGAAGAAATTGCGTCATGTTAGCTGTCGCCTTCGTCTGCTCCGGGCGGAGCTTGAGCACCTTTGCATCAATCAAAGCTTGGAGAATATCTTTGAAGATGTAGCAACTCTTGGTAGGGTAGCATCCTATGGTACAAGCAGTAATTGGGATTGTCGGTCTTGCCCACCTCTGCAGGACGTCTAGCTTCAAGAAGTTTTAGTCTGCTGCTCTTGTCAAGTAACTTAAATAACGAATCAACATGCTCGTCCTTAAAGGAGTACTACTTGTTGGCGCATGACTGGTTTGAAGAACTACCACCTTTAGCCGGTTGGGGTTTAGAGGGAGACTTTGTCTCTGTTGCCAGTGTATCCTTCCTTTTAGCTTGAAAAGACGCTTCTGACGCGCTTTGTCGACTTTTTGAGTCTGAGCTTACTTTCTTCTACCTTAATCCTGGCGACGATCTCCTCTGCTTGCTTGCCTTGCTAGACCAACTGCTTTCAGGTATGGCTCTCAGCCACTCCTCTCTGAATTAGGAGTGAGGTTTGTAAATTATGGTAGCATGTTTCCACCAAGGTGGCCTTGGTCATAGCGCTGGGACATCAAAGTGGCATATTTTGAAATCTCTCCACAAACACTTTAACTGGTCTCCTTTCTATTGCCTTGTCGTCAGGAGAGTTGGCATGGTAATCTCCGAATCATCTTCAACGAAATGGGAGAGAAAAAACTTCTCCAGATCACCCAGTTCTTGACAGAGCCTTCTGAGAGCTTCATGAACCATTTAAAACAAACCCTTTCAGTAGTATATGTGCTGGTTCGGTGACCCCTTACCATCGAAGGCCTGTACAGTCAGAGCTTTGAACTTAGAAGGGTACAGGATAATATCCCACTCAGTCGGGTATGGCCGGACCACTCCTACTTCTTTGAGGCCTTTTCGGTTGGCGAGGGCCTCAAGACATTGCTCCAGTTTACTCATCCTTTTGGAATGAGTGCTCTCGTTCTCTGACTTAACCTCCTCCTCAGATGGAGGCTTGGATAGCTCAGAGTTGGAATGCTCTTCATACTCGGTATTCGCAGAAGATGAGCTCTCCCCTTCCTTTCGTTTGTCCCTGGACTTCTTAGAGGGAAACTTGGTCTTCGGCTTCTTCTTTTTGTCCTCAAGCAATTGCGAAAGCATCTGCTTAAGGGTGTCGATAAATTCTTGTTAGGCACAAATCATATCAGTTGCTCCTCTAAACCTGGGCTTGCTGTTCAAAGCACCTGACCATTTCTTCAGGAGTCCCTGCCATATACATGAAGGCTTCTTTCTCTACAGAAGAGTTTGAGGCATGTGATTCCGCGATGACAGAGTTGCTTCACTTATTTCAATGCCCCGAGCTTGGACACTATAGTCCACTGGGACTAGTGTACCAGTCTGCATGCGGGTATGCTGGTATACTCCTTCCGGCTCATGTCAAACTCATCGGAACTGACTATCGGCTGCTTCTCCTTAGTCCTATTTGGCGTAATGCTTAGACCCACCATATTTGCATTGACTTTAGGATATTCCGCATCAAAGAAGGTTCTCCTCGTGTAGAGTGATGCTTCTTGGCCGAGCAGGAGACTGGCACTGCTGATAATCAGTTAAATACTGATTGTTTACTTACATGTGAGCTATAGTGGCATTTAGAGAGCACTACTGTGATGAGCCATTCACAGCAACATTGTGAAGTGATTTGATGAATACTCCTCTTCTTTGTCAAGTAATCCCTTAGATCCGTTGAAGGGGGATCGAATAGACCAGCCTCGAGTTTCTGAGGATAAGAACTTCCCAGTTCAGCCCTGACTTTAGTAGTCGGGGAGTGAACGTAAGTCTTGCACCGTAGCTTTGAAATGCAGGTCTCAGAGACGCGGGGCTCATTCTCTGCAGAAGAGACGCGACCCTCGTGCTTTAAGACGCGGGTCTCACGTCTCTTAGGAGAGACGTGAAACTCGCATTTTGGCATAAAAATACGGGTCTCATGTCCCTGAGAAGGGACGCGGATCTCGCATCTGTGAGGTGAAGCTTCAGAAATATGGACTTCATGAGATCCACGTTTTGGTATAGAGACGCGAGTCTAGTATCTTTGAGAAAAGACACGAACCTCGCGTTGTTGAACATCGTGTCTCTGAGATAAAACTTGAGAAATGCAAACTTCATGAACTCCTTGTTTTGATATAGAGACACGGGGTTCACGAGTCTGCTGCTACTCAGAAGAAACGCGGGCTTGAGCCCCGCATTCTGTATCTGTTGAACAGATGACTTTTTCAGTTTCTTCTATCTGTTATCGATATACGTGATGTCTTTGTCGATATTTAGCATTCCGGTTACGCTTCACTCATTGTTGGGGACCCCCGGTAACTTGGAGTTGAGAAATCTTAAGAGGAGAGGCATGACGAGATTGGCCTTCATCGTCGTTGGCCTCACGGGTCTCATGGGAGATGTTGACACGGGCCACACAAGCCATTATTGGAGAAGTCTCCGAAGAGACTTGAGAGCAGATCTCTGAGGAGACCCTGCAGTATTGCTGTGCTACTCTGGGGCTCTTAGAGCCAGAAGAGAGAAACTCCTCATACTTTGCCTAGTCAAATTCCATGACAAGTGACTCGACCGTCTCTCATATGAAGTTGACGTCACCTTGCACCACAACCTGCTCGTCAGTAGAGAAAGTAATCTCCAGCGGGGTCACCATCTCTTGGTCGATAAGAAAAATTGAAAATATGTATTATAAAATTTTCTTGAATCAATGAAACATTACAACAATTCTAAAAATTCCAATTACAAGAGAGAGGAGATATTTAAGCTCAAATCTCTTCTTTGTTTAATGTTGAGGTTTTGCGTAGCGGTGGAAAGTGATCTTGTTTTTCGTTGACTGGGTGAACATCTAACTTCTTTAGAACTTTTCTCCTTGTATCACTGATGGAGTAGCTCATCTTGTATATTATGAAATCTCAAAGAGATTTGGGCAAAACTTGAACTCAGCAAGTTTGTGTAGAAGAGTTGAACTCTTCTTTGAACTCTTCTTAATGCCACTATTCCAAAGCTGATAAATCAAACCCTTTTCAATAGCAGATTTAGCTATTTATTGGGAGTTATAGGGGTAAACTGTGTCCTAAAAACTCTCCATAATAGATGTTAACTCCCTCATTACGTGGGGAGTACTTGACCCAGTAATGAGGGTAGTTATAACAGAGACGCAGGGCTTTAGCTCTGCGTTTAGCCATTAAGGTGGTGCTGAACGCGGGCCTCGAGCTCCGCGTTTGGGCACTGCTGTAATATTGAAACACAGATGTTGAGCCCTGCGTTTTGATACTGCAGTGATGTTGAGATGTGGGCCTTGAGCCCTGCATTTTTGTACTGCAGTGATATTGAGACGTGGGTTTCGAACTCCACATCTTGACACTGCATCAATGGCTTTGATCGGCCTTGCGTCTGAAGTATGGACTATGTTATCTGACGACTTGTCTTCAGTGATTTTTAGACAGTCTATAAGTATGAGTTTCACGACTTAATCTTGAATGCTTGGCTCTAGGATCACCATCTTGAGGGCTTCACAAACTTGTGAGTCTTTATGGAGAAGCCAAATTTATTATGAAATCAATCTTGTTTTCCTGAAACTTATATAGAATTAAAATGTTAGAATAAATAACTACATGGGATTTTCATCATCAAAACTAGGGCAAATGACCTTTGGGCTAACAAAAGGTACTTCATACATAGGCTTATTCTATCCATATGCATCTCAGAATGGTTTAAACCCCATGAGTTTCGAAGATGCTTGCCTTGTAGGTTATGCTAATGCTGGTTATATGTCTGACCCGCACAAGGCATGTCCCAAACTAGTTATGTCTTATCATTGAGAACACGACGATATCTTGGAGGTCTAAGAAATAAACCTTGTAAACACCCAGGTTATTAAACCCTAATTTGTTTTATGACAATCCTTAATTTATGTGGTTAAATAAATTTAATCAGAAATGATTATTTATTTGTTTTTGTGTGAAACGGGAATTTTCAGCAAAATCTTGGAGTGAAATAGAATTTTAATTTAAATTCCTTTCATTAATTTTAATTTTTATATAGATAGTTATAATAGTCTTAGCACCTATACAGATAAATGTATTGCATTCGATAAAAAATTATATTAATTGAGAAGTAACAGGATGATGAAGTGGCATGTAGATACACTTGTACAAGATAATTAGGTGCATATTTTTATTCTTATGGGCATGTGTATATATATGTATACATAGAAAATACTAGCGTGTATACATATCTTTGAGCTAAAATAAAAAGAAAATGAAATGAAATAAATAAATGGAATGATGAGCATGGGGGTATGGTATAGGGAGGAAAATAGGGATCTTGTGCCATTTGGCACTTGTTGACGTAATGAAAGGAGGGGGAGGTACTTATTTAATTCATGGGAGATCTCATGAATGATCTAGACTTTCATTCTCTCTCTCCCCCCCTCTCCCTCTCACAAATCCCTCACTTTGATACCCTCTCCCCTCCCTTGCCTGGTGGCGGGCGGCCTGCGCGGCCGGCGATCCATGCCGATGAAGCCACCACCACCGCTAATAACAACAACATCAACATAGTTACCATCAACATTTCATCTCTTTTTCTTTCTCTCCCAAACTCACTTTCTTTCTCTGTTCTCCTGGGTTTAGGCCGGCTAGTAGGAGAAACATTAGGAGGTCATTGCTGGTGGCGTAGGAGGCTGCTGGGTGGCGACAGAGGTGGTCGGGAGGGGTTGTGCAGCCCCATTCACTCTCTCTCTCTCTCTCTCTTATCTTTCTTTCCCTCTCCCTCTCTTTGATTCCTGGCCGGCGGCAAGGCAAACGGCGGCGCCGACATGCGGCCGGCCAGCCGGGCGCCGGCGAGGATCAGCAGGAGGCGGCTATTGCTATTGTGCATGTATAAAAAACCCATATTGGGTTTTGGGTTAAACCTGAACTCGACCCATTAAGGACCCAACCCGTTTTCATATAAAGGTAAATTTTCATGTAAGTCCATGTTAGAATTAAATAATTATTTTTGGGCCCAAGAAAATTACCAATAGCCTCTTGTATATTTTCAGATATTACGTATCTAACTCGTATCATATATTGTAGGTATTCGGGCGATGTCTTCACCATTTAGACTCCAATTTGCAAGATTCTGGAGCTATTGCATTCGTGAAGACGAGAGTTACGCGTCTCAGTACTTATATGTGATTTTAGACATTTAAAATTTTATTGACGAAGGTGAGTAGAAGTCCTCACCAAGTTTTAACTTTCCTAATTAAGAAATAGTCTAAATAAGTAATTATCGATAGTATTGATCTAATGGAAAAATGAATATTATTAAAATGTTAATTTTAAGATTATTGTCAAATGTAGATGAGTGTTATGAAATCGAGATCCAATAGGATATTCCGGATATTGATTTGTGATAATATTAGAAAATGTACAAGGACTATTAAACAAGAATTTATATCCATTATAGATAATATTTATCCATTGAAGGTGCTTGATAATTAACTAATCACTGTTGAATTGGTAACCAGAATAAGTTATAATGAGAACAGGTAAGGTGAACTCTAAGTTTGATTCTTTTAGAGGATTGTAAATTGATTGATACGGAACTGATAAGTATACATATTAAGATAATATTAGATATCATTAAAAGCAATATAGTATGGACTGGATGAATAACCAGTATATCAGAACCTGTTTTCCAGAAATTCATGTATGATTGGTAATTAAGTTTATGACTTAATAGTTAAATCAAGTATAACTCATACTTAACTAAGAGGATAATAAAACTGATTATCAGTAATTTACTCTGACTAGTTGCTAGCTAAATAACATTTTATTGGATTGGAAATGAAATTCTTATAATACTTAATTTATGAATAAATAGTGGAAAAAGTAGAAATTCATATATAGCTGATAGAAAGGAGGAATTCTTTAAGCAACTGAGTACTATGAAAAATAAATAAATAAATTTCCCAATTAACGATCTATCATAGAATCCAAATCATGAAATCAGAAAGGGTGGAATCGGTATTGCTGAATAATATAACTGGTTAAGAGAAGATATAATTGTTGGCCCAAAAGCCCATCACTCTAGTTTTGATGATAATTAACTCATATAGTTATAGTACTAATGATCTTGTGTTCATTTAGTTTCAGATATTCTACCAAAATCTTAGTCGGTGTTTAGCTTCAACAAAATATTCGAAATCAAGTTTTGAAGCTAGCACATGTTGATTTAAGAGCTCGCGCATCAAGATCGCATCAAGTAATCAAGTTTAGACCAAGTCAAGATAGAGAAGAAGATTTTCAAGAGAAGATTCTCAAGACTTGAGTCTAGTTATGTAAGTGTTAAGATTTTATTTTTAAATAAAATATAAAGAATAAATTAGTTATGAATTGCTCAAGCTCATGCACACATACAAAATTTATATAGTGTTTTCATATGAATAATTTTCATTTTAGAAACTACCGTTTTGGTTTTGTGTTTCAAAGAAGATATCTTTATGTTTTATAAATAGAGTTCATCGAAACAAGTTTACATGTTTTACATGTGTTTTGGATTTCATCTAAACACATTGTTGGTTCAAATGTTTAGAAAAACTTATTTGATGTTTCTAGTTCATGGTTTTTAAGTTTTGTATTTATCAAAACTTTTGTTTAGAGCTTATTGTTAAAAACATAGATATTTCATCCTATATGTGTATTGGTCATATCCTTACACACTAAGCTTCAAAAGTATTTAAAATATCTTGTTTTTGTATTTGAACAGGTTTTGAAAAAAAAACATTTTTCAAATTGAAGATTGATTTTGAAAAATACGAATTTTGGTTTAAAGCTAAATTTCTATATCGTAAAAATGGTTTAACTTGTTTGTAATATGTGTTGATTTTGATCACACATATTTCGATTTCAAAGTATTTAAATGAATTTATTTTTGTGGATTTTATGTGATTTTATGAGATTTTATAGGATGTTAAAGACCAAGTTTTAATCCCTTTAATATAAGACCTGGGCTTCTGGCGGTCGATCGACCAGTCGACCGAGCGGTCGACCGATGTGCAGAGAAAAATCGACAAGCCCTAATTTGAGGGTCGGTCGACCGGGCAGTCAACCGATCCGGAGAGTTTACTCTCTGGATCTGGCACCAGTCGACCGGCCAGAGAGCAATGCTCTCTGGTTCTTGCCTCGGTCGACTGATCGGTCGATCGATAAGTCTTTGACCTGGGTGCAGTCAACCAGCAACCCCAACGATCATAAATATGACCGTTGGCCGGTCGACCGGCCGATCGACCGTCAGGTCATTTGGCCTGGGATTTTGCCCCTACAGCTAGTTTTTATAGCTATATAAAAGGGGGCTATTTTGGCTAGTTTTTAACAAGATTTTGGAGAAGTTTTAGAGCTAGTTTTCCCCTTCTCTCTTTGGGTTTTTCTCAATATATTTTTGTGCTAAAACTTTCATATCAAAAGGAGAGTTTTTAAGAGTGTTTTCAAAAGAGATTTCTTGAGTTTTTCACCACTCAATCTACCTTGTTTTCTCACACAAATTTGAGCTTTCCATTGCTGTATTTATCCTCTAAGGATCATTTGTTGTGAGAGTGTTTTTGGTGATCAAAGTGTAGAGATCATCAAGTTTTCATCTTTGTATTTGAGAAGGCGAACTTGCGGGTTTGGTTATGACGAGTTCTTGTGGGAGCTCGGTGTAGAGGTGCGGCCTCGATAAGTTAGTGTGCTTGCGTATGTTTTTCTTGCGAAACAAGTGAGGGACTTGTGAGTCCAAGAGTTTATTGTAGGTGTTGCGGCACCGGGCGATCTTGCAGGATCAATATAGTGGCAATCCTTTCATAGTGTTGAAGGCCGAGACGTAGAGCAAGTGTGCTTGAACCTCGAAACAATTCTCTCGTGTTTGCGATTGCTTATCTCTCTCTCTCACTTGTATTTTTATATCTTGCATATATTTATTGTTCATATCTCTTATAAACTTGATATATCTTGTGCTTAATTGTTATATGCTTGGGATTGTTTGCTCATGTTGGCCCAAAGGCCTTCCACCCTAGTTTTGATGATGATTTACACATATAGTTATATGTTTACTAATAATCTTGTGATTTTAAGTTTCAGATCATTAGCAAGATATTAGTTGGTGATTGCTTCAAAAAGATGAGTTTGGAAGCCTTCACTTGGTGATTCCCGTGCCCGAGCATCAAGATCATACCTTTGCACTCGGTGGATCACGTTTGGGATCGAGTCGACTTGAAGATGGAAGATCGTCAAGAAGACTTAGGTATCCTAGTTTAGTTTAGTGTGTTTTAGATCCTTTGTAAAGATAAGAATAGTTGATATGCTCAAGTGCACAACACACACGTTTTATGGTTTTCGGTTTTAGTTTAACCGATATTTGTTTTCATGAATAGTTGATCAAAACAAGTTTACATGGTTTATATGTATAATAGATGTATTCTAGTTATACATGCATGCTTAAACTTCTTATACAAACTTATTTTGACTTTCCTATTCATGTATTGATATATCCAAGTTTGATAAAAATACATGTTTTGGTTTTTGGTAAAAATGATAAGACACAAAAATAGTTCAAATTGCTTGATAATTGAGTTGAAATTTTTATCACATGTTTATATATCAATGCAAAATGATAAAACTATTTTTGGGTATTTTTACAAGAATTAAAAGAATTTTTAGAAATATTTTAATATGTGTTTTCTGTCCCAGAACAGTGGCTGACAGGCCAGGACGGCCGACCGCATGGGTCGACCGTACGAAGGGCCGGTCGACCGTTTCGGTCGACCGACGTGCACAAGCCTGTGCACGTTTGGCAGATACAGGGACGGTCGGCCGGGCGGCCGACCGGACCAGAGAGCTCTGCTCTCTGTATCTGGGGGTCGACCAGGCGGTCGACCGGGTTGCCCCAACGGTCACATTTCTGACCGTTGGCGGTCAGCCGGGCCGGCCGACCAGTAGCCTGTCAGGCTGCCAGATCAGCCTAACTGCTAGTTTTATTTTGGGGCTATAAATACCCCATCTCTTCATGGTTTAACCAAGATTTTGAGAGCTAAAATTTCCTGACTTCTTCAGTGTTTTAAATAAGTTTTCAAAAGAGTTTTAAGTGCCAAAAGATCAATCTTATTTGTTTTAAGTGTTTTGTTTATTTCAAAGAAATTAGGGTTTTGGGAATTATTTTTTGATCTAAACTTCTATATCTTTTTGGTGTTTTCCCAAGAGAATTTCTTTGATCAAAACACTTGTTTTCCACACTTGAGCTATCCTCTATCCTAATCTATTAGGATCATTTGTTTTGTGGAAAAAGAGAAAGAGAGATTGTTTGTGGTTGAAAGAAACCACTTGTTGTACACCCTTGATTTTGTTGTATCCCTCTTTGATAGAGGTTGATCGGGTGATTGGTTTGCTCCCTCTTTGGTAGAGGTTGAGGCTTGTGTTTGCTCCCTCTAGTGAGAGGTGGAGTTTGTTTTGTAACCCTCTTCGGTAGAGGTGTTTGTGGTTGTTGTTGTTTGACTACGGGCCTACCCCTCGGTTGTGAGGCGGTGTTTGAGAGAGGAGTTTGGTACTCCTAGTGTTGTAACAAATCCTCCTCGGTGGAGGTTCCCTCGGTGGGAGATAGTGGATTGGAAATCCTACACGGTGGTGTAGGCGGGGATGTAAAGCTAGGGGCTCGAACCTCGAAACATATATTGTTGTTAGCGTTTGATCCATTGTCTCTCTAACCCTCTCTCTCTTTATATTGTGCAAAGCATCATTCTTAGCATCATATCATATTTGCTTGTGTTGTGCCTTGCATATATTCATATTGCCTATTCATCTTATATGCCTGGTTGTTTCTGTGTGCCTCACTTATACTTAACCACAAGAGCTTCACATAGGACCTCAACCCATTCCAGGAGAATCAAGAGGAGTTAGTCCAGAGCCCTTCACGGGGAATTCGGCTACACTTGTGTGTTGTATTAAGTGTGTTGCAAAATTTGCATTAGCTTCCGCATTTAGCGCATTTAGTTTCTAGATTAGCACTTATACCTATTCACCCCCCTCTAGGTGTGCTTTCAATTGGCATCAGAGCACTTTCAATTGGTATCAGAGCCAACGCTCCTGATACTTAGGCTTAACATCCTAGGAGTGAGATCCATTTGTTTGCTAATCTCCTGTGTGCAGTTGCTTGTTTGCACACATATAGTTTACCATGGATTTCATGACCCCACCTAGTTTTGACCCTTCCAACATTGTTGTTTGGAAGTATAGGATGTCCATATACCTCCAAACCCTAGGCTTACATGTTTTCCTTGTGGCCACCAAGAAATGCTATCTTGGAAATCGTATTCATATAGGGGCCAATGCACAAGCCCTAGAGGCCATTAGAAGCACGCTTTCAAAAGAATATCTTATGCATGTTTCTAATCTTGATTCCGCCTTTGCAGTGTGGAACAAGTTGACAACCACAACTACCTCCGAGCTTCAAATGCCAATTCAACCGGAGGAGTCTAGTGGAGAATCCGATTCTCAATGCTTAATGGTCCAAGGGAATGACTCCCTTGAGGTACATTCGGAATCTCAACTAGATAGTTTTGATGCTAGTTCTTCATGTCATGATTATGTTGATCCCCATGCTTTGAATGAAGAACTATCTATAGTTTGTGAAAAATTAATTGAAAAATATAAGATTTTGAAAAAGAAAAGTCTAGGCCTTAACAATGATAATAAAGATTTGTTTTCTAGACTTAATATGGTTTTGCAAGAGAAGGTGGAGATTTCTAATGAAAGGGATTCATTAAGGTCCCAACTTGATCTTGCACTAAAAGAAAATAAAGTTTTAAAATCTAAAAATGATTGTGAAACTCTTTTGAAGAAAAATGAAAATTTTATCTTCAAAAGTTGATTTTGTTTTAAAAGAGAATGTTGCTTTGAAAATAAAATAATCTCTATTTCAAATGATTTAGATGTTTATTTAAAGAAAAATGTTTCTTTACAAAATGATATTGTTTCTCATGTTTGCCATGCTAGGGTAGTTTCACCTAGATCACCCCTTGCATGCTCCACTTCTTCTTTAATTAAAAATGATATATCCATACTTAAGAAGAGTGTTGAATGTTTGGGCTCCACTTTGAGCCAATGTGTAGTGGGTCATACACGTTTGGAAACTTTGTTTCGAAAGAAACAAGTTTCATCTATTATGCATGCACACCCATCACGGCATACACATGCTTCTCACGGACACCATCACACCATGTATGCTCATGTGTACACTTGTACACATTGTGGACGTAAGGGCCACCTTGCTAAATTTTGCTATGATAGAATACATGTTTCAAATTTAGCAAATAATTTTGTTTAGGTTAGAGAAGGTACTAACCCCCATGGACCCAATAAGAGATGGGTACCAAAGACCACCCCTATTGTTTATGATGTAGGTGTGGGCTCTCACATGACGTGAGAGTAGCCGTACCTTGGAGTGGATGCGTTCCGAGCTTCATGGAAATCATTTGGATGCATCACTTTTAAGGGATATTTGGTGGAGAGGACCACCATGTTTTGGAGACAAGGAAAGTTGCCTTTTAGGTTTTGGTAACGATCCCTAACTCCTATTTATGTTTACATGCTTTCATATCATTGTTTATAGCATATTTGATGTTTATAGATTATTATGTTCATGCCATGATTATTAGACCCTTGACATGCATGTATAGCATTTTGAGACACCCATGTTTAATATGGTCTATTATTTTGTGTTCTCACCGTTTATTTTAAGGTATCATGTTTATCATAGGTTTAATAACATGTGGATTTACATAATATAATCATGTTTATGTTTATCATGATGATTTTTATCTTGTTTTTGATGCTTCATGATTTGAATATTTGTTTAAGTGTTAGTTTTCATTAAGACTAGGATTTATTGTAATACCCGTTCCTGGAATACGTACTTAGTTGCGTATTCAATTTTCGATCGTATTTTTCGATTTACTTCCTGTATTTGACCGATTTCAGTTTCAAATATTATTTTCCAATATTTTAGATTTTATATGATTTTCTAAAATTTTCCTGAATTAATTGAAAATCTTCAAAACCGGTGTCGACCAGTGTCGCTGATCGATTCCCGGATTTTTATCTTACAAACAGTTAGGGAATTCTAGAAAGTCCTTTAGGCATTATTTCTTAGAATCGTATTTCTTACCTAAATACTTTTTCTGGGAATTTTATGATTTTATGAAAATTCTACCGGAGTCGGTAGCTAACTGATTCCGGGATTTTTAGTTTTAAAACTATAAATTATTTCTCCAAACGAATTTCACCATGAGTCTTAAAATATTATTATGGATTTTTGATAAATTTTACGAGTCGTTCCAAGATACTTGATTTCGGGACGATTTCGGTATTTTTCGAAATGTTTTCCGTATCCTCGACTCAACCCGGAAATTAGTCTTTTTCAACATTTTCATTTTTTGTCCAAGAAAATATCTTCTCTTTTAATTTCTTTTCCTTTTTCCTTTTTCTTTAAATCCTTCCTTCCTCCACAAGCCACAAGATTTTCCAATTTTTCAAAATTCCAACTTTCTCCAAATTCCAACAACTTCCACACACTTCCACATTAATGCCCCTCTTTCTCTCTCTCTTCCATGGCCGGCCAAGTGGCCAAAAGAGGGACACCTCATCCTCTCCTATTTGCAAAAAATCTCCTTCTCTTCTACATAAATTGCACCTCCTTCACAAAATCAAAATCTTATATAAACTTTTCCTTTACATTTTATTTCTTTTCTTCACTTCAACAAAGATTTGGCCTTCACCTAATTCCTCCTTCATCTCAACCTCAACCACCAACTCCAACACATCACCAAGGCCATCATCTTCACCTCAACCACTACCTTGGATTTGGGCCGTGTCTTTCTTCGACGGTAACATCGCCGGGGATCCTTTTGGTGATATTTGTCGACCACGATCTCTTCGAACGCGTAAAGCTTCAAGTAACCGATCTAAGTGAGTATTTTTACTCACCAAGACTTGTAAACTTTTTAGTATACTTGTGTTTACAATTCATGTACACTTGTGCCTTCAAAATCACGCTTTTGGCCTTCAAATTCAACCATAAAATTCTGTTCTGTACCCTGTTTTCAGACCTCGATTAGTCGACTTGACCTAGGAGTTAGTCGACTTGAAATCCTTATTTGAAACGACCCCTGTTCTGAAACACAGTTTTAGTCGACTTATCTTGATTATTAGTCGACTAACCTTTCCTGAAAATAAACCCCAACTCTCTGGAAATCACTGTTAGTCGACTTACCTTAACTATTGGTCGACTATAGATCATTGTTAGTCGACTACTCTTTCCACCTAGTCGACTAACTTTTCCTGAAACAGAAAATCAACTCTCTGGAACCCAGTTTTAGTCGACTATACCAGACTGTTAGTCGACTAACCCCTTTATTAGTCGACTATAGATCATTGTTAGTCGACTACTCTTTCCACCTAGTCGACTAACTTTTCCTGAAACAGAAAATCAACTCTCTGGAACCCAGTTTTAGTCGACTATACCAGACTGTTAGTCGACTAACCCCTTTATTAGTCGACTACCCAATCCATCCTAGTCGACTAACTTTGGCTGTCTGTTATAGTTAATTACTTTCTCAAATTTGGATCTTATACTTGATTCATGTGTTTGTATATGGTACTACATGACTTGTTACTTGATGTATATCACCACTTATCATGCTATCTCTTGACACCAAGCATGATACACTTGATTCTTATAATTATCACGATAACGGGAATGTAGTATCTGATCTCTTGTTATGTATTCCAGTTATGCATGTATGATTCCTGTTATGATTCTTGTTAGGACTTGTTATGATCCTGCTCATTCCCGTAATCTGATAATTATGCTAATAAACCATAAAAAGGACAACTTGTGTGGGGAATGGGAGGAAGTGATGGATGCCGGAATGATACCTTGCTTATAGTAATGGAATAAAATATTGACGATTCGTGTTAGTGGGATTTAAGGCCACAGAAGATGCGTGTTAGGGGGACTTAGGGCCCTCAAACTGGTCCCGGGTGTACGGGAACTACTATAAGAAGTGTTATCAGTTCTCCATCTGCTTCCGGTAACAACCCTCGACTTTCTTATATATGGATGTATGTGTGTTGGGATATATACCAAAACACATACCTAGATATATGGGTCAGACGAGTAATAATAATAATAGATACCTGTTATGTTACGATTCCTACTGTGATCCCTGTCATGATCCTATTATGTACTTCCGTTATTCTTGCCATGTAATCCTGTTATGACTATCGTGTGATTTGAAATTCTGATTCTATACGCTTGGATTTCGGTGTCATGAGATAAAAGTATATAGATGAGGGTTTCCTTGTTTGGATTATTCCTTCGATGTACTAGTCTCATGGGACCGTGACCTAAGCGTATACAATCAATCTTGCTTGTAATCAACTTTACCTGGATTTCCTGTTTTATGGATATTATGTTTTACTTATTCATACCCGTTATACTTGCGTTCTAACCTTCCTACTCTTGTCTCTTAGCCATTTGGCTGTAGCCTGTTCATTGTTGGGAGGTCCTGACTCCCTTGGATTTGTATGTTCAGGTTCCGAAGCTTGGATCGAAGTGGAACCATCCACAGAGGATCAAGCTTTTCTTAGTGAGCAGGCAGACTAGTTCCTGTTCTTTTGTGCCAAACTTCTCTCTTTGACTCACGGGGTCTTCATCTAACTCGTGAGCCTTTTGTGTCCTTATTGTATATTGTACTTTTGGACTTGGTTGTGATAAAAGACATATGTAATGTGTAATAGTTTATCATATCCTGTGATAGCTTTGTATTTGTACTTTTAAGTTGGCATATGAATGAATACCACGCTTTGTTGTACTCTGATCCTTGTTGTACTAAATGCTTAGCGTATATACGTGGGGGCACTTTCTGACCTGCGTATATACGTCGCAGTGACGTCCCCGTACCCTTGGGATCGGGGCGTTACAGGATGGTATCAGAGCCTAGGCTCTCACACCTATAGTACAAACAAGCAGCAAATTCCAGTAATTTGCTATTGCCAACTACAATGTACAAAGTTATCTAGTCCTTCTTGGTTCCTTCTTGATCCTTCCCTTATGTCCTAAAATCCTTCCATTTTTCCAGCTCTTTCTAGTCATCTCTTACCAACTAGGTATGGATAGAAGATCGGGTCGTAATAATTCTGGACAAGTATCGAATGGACCCATGGGAGAGAATGTCGATATTCTGAGGGTTATTCAGACAATGATGGAGAATCAGCAACAACAGACGGAACTCCTTCGGCAAGAGTTAGCAACTCCAAAGGAACAAAGGCCGGGGAATATATCAGACTTCAGACGGTTGCAACCAGCCATATTCACGGGAGGACAGAAACCCCTAGAAGCTGAACAATGGCTGACGGACACCACAGATCTGTTGAACGCAGCCCGAGTTCCAAAGGAAAATCAAGTAGAGGTTGCCAAGATTCAACTGAAGGATGTAGCTAGAACTTGGTGGCTAGCTGAGGAGGCAAGATTGGACAAACCTGTCACCTGGGACACATTCTTCAAGAGTTTCTATAGCAGATTCTTCCCTGCCACTGCTCAGAGAAAGACATGGAAGAACAGTTCATCCGACTTCAGCAATGGAATCGGTCCGTGGATGAGTATGCCGCGGAATTTTTAAGACTTAGCCGTTTTGCTCCATACATGGTAACTGATGAGGAGAAGCGGGCAAGTAGATTTCAGCAGGGCTTGCAGATGGACATCCAGGTCTTCTTAATGCCCCAGCAGCTGAAAACCTATTCTGAAGTCCTCACCATAGCTCGAGAAGTGGAGCGTGGATTGGAGAAGAAGAAAGCGAACCTGATAAGGAACCAGGCCATGAAGAGGCCTTTTCAGTTGATGAATGAGGAAGATGCAGCTAGGGCAACCCATGGCCCGATGATCAAGCGACCATTCCAACCTCCTCTTCCTCAGATCATATGCAATTTCTGCCACAAGCCCGGACATTATAGGAAAGACTGTCGAATGGCTAACGGACTGTGCCTAGCATGTGGGACCGGAAGTCATGCAATAAGGATTGCCCATTCAGAAGGATAGGAAATGAGGTACCAGTTAGGCCAGCACTTCCAGCCCCAACACTTCCAACTCCACCACTGAGAAGGAATCCAGAACCCGTAGACCGAAGAGCTCCATTTCCACCTCAGCAGTATGATAACCCACAGAGAGGAGCAAGACCTAGAGCAGATTACGGCAGAGGCCAAGCTTACATCATGGCAGCAGAGGCATCAGATGATGCAGCAGAATGTGAAGACCAGTATCCAGATCAGGAACCTTAAGGATATCATGGTAAAAACTATCCTGGATCTTTCGTATTTTGAGTTAGTTATCATTCTAAATATTCCCTTATCATTCTCTCATTGCCAATCCTGGTCCCCCCTGTGTTCATCTTACCCTGTTTTGGTTTATGAAGCCTTGATTCCACCATTGTCCTCCTTGTGTTCAATTTACCCCTTAACGAAATTGCGAGGACGCAATTTTTTTGTAAGGTGGATGGATTGTAATACCCGTTCCTGGAATACGTACTTAGTTGCGTATTCAGTTTTTCGATCGTATTTTTCGATTTACTTCCTGTATTTGACCGATTTCAGTTTCAAATATTATTTTCCAATATTTTAGATTTTATATGATTTTCTGGAATTTTCCTGAATTAATTGAAAATCTTCAAAACGGTGTCGACCAGTGTCGCTGATCGATTCTCGGATTTTTATCTTACAAACAGTTAGGGAATTCTAGAAAGTCCTTTAGGCATTATTTCTTAGAATCATATTTCTTACCTAAATAACTTTTCTGGGAATTTTATGATTTTATGAAAATTCCACCGGAGTCGGTAGCTAACTGATTCCGGGTTTTAGTTTTAAAACTATAAATTATTTCTCCAAACGAATTTCACCATGAGTCTTAAAATATTATTATGGATTTTTGGTAAATTTACGAGTCGTTCCAAGATACTGATTTCGGGACGATTTCGGTATTTTTTGAAATGTTTTCCGTATCCTCGACTCAAACCCGGAAATTAGTCTTTTCAACATTTTCATTTTTTGTCCAAGAAAATATCTTCTCTTTTAATTTCTTTTCCTTTTTCCTTTTTCTTTAAATCCCTTCCTTTCTCCACAAGCCACAAGATTTTCCAATTTTCCAAAATTCCAACTTTCTCCAAATTCCAACAACTTCCACACACTTCCACATTAATGCCCCTCTTTCTCTCTCTCTTCCATGGCCGGCCAAGTGGCCAAAAGAGAGACACCTCATCCTCTCCTATTGCAAAAAACCCCTCTCTTCTACATAAATTGCACCTCCTTCACAAAATCAAAATCTTATATAAACTTTTCCTTTACATTTTATTTCTTTTCTTCACTTCAACAAAGATTTGGCCTTCACCTAATTCCTCCTTCATCTCACCTCAACCACCAACTCCAACACATCACCAAGGCCATCATCTTCACCTCAACCACTACCTTGGATTTGGGCCGTGTCTTTCTTCGACGGTAACATCGCCGGGGATCCTTTTGGTGATATTTGTCGACCACGATCTCTTCGAACGCGTAAAGCTTCAAGTAACCGATCTAAGTGAGTATTTTACTCACCAAGACTTGTAAACTTTTTAGTATACTTGTGTTTACAATTCATGTACACTTGTGCCTTCAAAATCACGCTTTTGGCCTTCAAATTCAACCATCAAATTCTGTTCTGTACCCTATTTTCAGACCACGATTAGTCGACTTGACCTAGGAGTTAGTCGACTTGAAATCCTTATTTGAAACGACCCCTGTTCTGAAACACAGTTTTAGTCGACTTATCTTGATTATTAGTCGACTAACCTTTCCTGAAATAAACCCTAACTCTCTGGAAATCACCGTTAGTCGACTTACCTTAACTATTGGTCGACTATAGATCATTGTTAGTCGACTACTCTTTCCACCTAGTCGACTAACTTTTCCTGAAACAGAAAATCAACTCTCTGGAACCCAGTTTAGTCGACTATACCAGACTGTTAGTCGACTAACCCCTTTATTAGTCGACTATAGATCATTGTTAGTCGACTACTCTTTCCACCTAGTCGACTAACTTTTCCTGAAACAGAAAATCAACTCTCTGGAACTCAGTTTTAGTCGACTATACCAGACTGTTAGTCGACTAACCCTTTATTAGTCGACTAACCCTTTATTAGTCGACTACCCAATCCATCCTAGTCGACTAACTTTGGCTGTCTGTTATAGTTAATTACTTTCTCAAATTTGGATCTTATACTTGATTCATGTGTTTGTATATGGTACTACATGACTTGTTACTTGATGTATATCACCACTTATCATGCTATCTCTTGACACCAAGCATGATACACTTGATTCTTATAATTATCACGATAACGGGAATGTAGTATCTGATCTCTTGTTATGTATTCCAGTTATGCATGTTATGATTCCTGTTATGATTCTTGTTAGGACTTGTTATGATCCTGCTCATTCCCGTAATCTGATAATTATGCTAATAAACCATAAAAAGGACAACTTGTGTGGGGAATGGAGGAAGTGATGGATGCCGGAATGATACCTTGCTTATAGTAATGGAATAAAATATTGACGATTCGTGTTAGTGGGATTTAAGGCCCACAGAAGATGCGTGTTAGGGGGACTTAGGGCCCTCAAACTGGTCCCGGGTGTACGGGAACTACTATAAGAAGTGTTATCAGTTCTCCATCTGCTTCCGGTAACAACCCTCGACTTTCTTATATATGGATGTATGTGTGTTGGGATATATACCAAAACACATACCTAGATATATGGGTCAGACGAGTAATAATAATAATAGATACCTGTTATGTTACGATTCCTACTGTGATCCCTGTCATGATTCCTATTATGTACTTCCGTTATTCTTGCCATGTAATCCTGTTATGACTATCGTGTGATTTGAAATTCTGATTCTATACGCTTGGATTTCGGTGTCATGAGATAAAAGTATATAGATGAGGGTTTCCTTGTTTGGATTATTCCTTCGATGTACTAGTCTCATGGGACCGTGACCTAAGCGTATACAATCAATCTTGCTTGTAATCAACTTTACCTGGATTTCCTGTTTTATGGATATTATGTTTTACTTATTCATACCCGTTATACTTGCGTTCTAACCTTCCTACTCTTGTCTCTTAGCCATTTGGCTGTAGCCTGTTCATTGTTGGGAGGTCCTGACTCCCTTGGATTTGTATGTTCAGGTTCCGAAGCTTGGATCGAAGTGGAACCATCCACAGAGGATCAAGCTTTTCTTAGTGAGCAGGCAGACTAGTTCCTGTTCTTTTGTGCCAAACTTCTCTCTTTGACTCACGGGGTCTTCATCTAACTCGTGAGCCTTTGTGTCCTTATTGTATATTGTACTTTTGGACTTGGTTGTGATAAAAGACATATGTAATGTGTAATAGTTTATCATATCCTGTGATAGCTTTGTATTTGTACTTTTAAGTTGGCATATGAATGAATACCACGCTTTGTTGTACTCTGATCCTTGTTGTACTAAATGCTTAGCGTATATACGTGGGGGCACTTTCTGACCTGCGTATATACGTCGCAGTGACGTCCCCGTACCCTTGGGATCGGGGCGTTACATTTATATTTGTACATATAGTGGGCCACAAATAAATCTATATATGTTTGTGCTTGAATGCTTATTTGAACCATTAGATGTGCTAGTATAGTCTAGTTTTGATGATTCATACATTTTAAACTTGTATTCCTATTTTTAGATTTGTTTTATGTGTATGTGTTTCCATTTCATATATATGTCTATTTTGCCAAACTTTAAGATATACATGTATACCCCTTGAGTCATTTTTCTTTCATGCAAATCTATATATATGGACTCAAATTGTATTTAGGGATATGTATGTATACCTCGTTGTTGACAAATCATACATATACCTTGAAATGAATTTGTTTTAATGAAAATTTAGTTATTTATGTTTTCATGAATTTATTTTTAACTTCATGTATATGTCCATTTTATCCAAATTATTGTTTATACATATACATCCTTTTGAGCCACGTGCCTTCATTCATATATCTTTGTGGACTTGTTATTTTTGGATATGTATGTATACTTTAGTTTGTATAGGACATACATATACCTTAAAGATTAAATAGTTTTGATGATTTTCATGTTTTCGTGTTTTAAGGAATATTAAGCTTAATTGCCAATTTTCATGATTATATGTTTCACATAACACTTGCACACTCACCTCTTTTACAATGTTTCTCATGATTGTGTTTCTCATGAGTATGTTGAGCTTAATGGATTTTGAGTGTTTTAGTGTCATGTGGATTTCATGTTTCATGAAAAATAATTTTGTTTTATTCTTTACTTGAAGGATTTCGTACTAGTTTACAAATTTTTCATATAACTAGTTGCGATATTCTTCATTTTGGTAGAGTTTTTCAAACAAAGATTATTTTTAAATCTATTTTTGAAAACCCTACCATCTATGGGTGGTTGGATGGGAGATCATGCTCATGTATGCCTTATATTGAAAATCATTTTAAACTTGAACATGGTTGGGTGGTAGATATATGATGTATACACTTGATCATTATTGTTGTTTCAATTGGTATCATTGGACTCTTTCAATTGGTATCAATTTTGACCTTTCTTGTATACTCATATATGTTTGTATGTATGTATGCTTTCAATTCTAAGAATATCAATTTCAATTGGTATCTATTTTCTATACATATATATGTTTGTGTTTATGCTAAGCTTGAGCTTCAATTTTGTTTCAATTGATTACTTTAAAATTAGTATCAAGCCTACGCATTGTTTTAGTTGGTATTTCATAAAGGGGGAGAAAATTCGATTTTCATCTTTCAATTGGTATTTGTATTCCACTCCCATACTTTATGATTGAAAATTTAAATTTGGTATCATATGTTCAAAATGAAAAATATTTACAATTGGTATCAAAATTTTTGTTTAGACATTCAAAGTTTATAATGTTTAATTTAAATTGGTATCAAGATTTTCATGTGTTTTGCTTAAAATTGGTATCAAGATTTTTTTTGTTTCCTTTCAATTGGTATTAAGATGCTATTCTTTGACAAATTTCACTTGATATCTTAATTGATTGTCACCCCTATTTGGTTTTTGTTTGTTTTAGACAAAAAGGGAGAAAACATTGTTTTTACTAACCCTTTTGTTGATTCATTGTTTCGAACAAAATGGGGAGAAAATTTATTGATTTGGTTTTGCCTTTACCCCTTATTGATGAGTGTTTCTCTGTATTAAAAAGGGGGAGAAGATTTTTTTTTGTTTTGATTGTTTACCCCTTTGTTGATGATTGACAAAAGGGGGAGAAAGATTTTGAGTGTTTTATATATGCATATTTGTGTTTTGCATATATTAAGTTTAATTTAGTTTATTTTAATTGGTATCTAGAGCATGTTTTGTTTTTAAACATTTCATTGGTATCTAGAGCCATTTATTGTTTTGCATAGATATGCATTCATGTTTATATTCATTGCATATTTATGTTTATTTGTTTATGCATGAGTTAAGGGGGAGCTTCTTTGAAGCTTAACTTTAATCCGTGCATATATAACTCCATGAGTTTTGTCATCATCAAAAAGGGGGAGATTGTTGGCCCACAGGCCTTCCACCCTAGTTTTGATGATGATTAACTCATGTAGTTATATGTTTACTAATAATTTTGTGATTTTAAGTTTCAGATCATTAGCAAGATATTAGTTGGTGATTGCTTCAAAAAGATGAGTTTGGAAGCCTTCACTTGGTGATTCCCGTGCCCGAGCATCAAGATCATACCTTTGCACTCGGTGGATCACGTTTGGGATCGAGTCGACTTGAACATGGAAGATCTTCAAGAAGACTTAGGTATCCTAGTTTAGTTTAGTGTGTTTTAGATCCATTTGTAAAGATAAGAATAGTTGATATGCTCAAGTGCACAACACACACGTTTTATGGTTTTCGGTTTTTAGTTTAACCGATATTTGTTTTCATGAATAGTTGATCAAAACAAGTTTACATGGTTTATATGTATAATAGATGTATCTAGTTATACATGCATGCTTAAACTTCTTATACAAACTTATTTTGACTTTCCTATTCATGTATTGATAAATCCAAGTTTGATAAAAATACATTTTGGTTTTTGGTAAAAATGATAAGACACAAAAATAGTTCAAATTGCTTGATAATTGAGTTGAAATTTTTATCACATGTTTATATATCAATGCAAAATGATAAAACTATTTTTGGGTATTTTTACAAGACTTAAAAGAATTTTTAGAAATATTTTAACATGTGTTTTCTGTCCCAGAACAGTGGCTGACAGGCCAGGCGGCCGACCGCACGGGTCGACCGTACGAAGGGCCGGTCGACCCTTGCGGTCAACCGACATGCACAAGCCTGTGCACGTTTGGCAGACACAGGGACGGTCGGCCGGGCGGCCGACCGGACCAGAGAGCTCTGCTCTCTGTATCTGGGGTTCGACCGGGCGGTCGACCGGTTGCCCCAACGGTCACATTTCTGACCGTTGGTGGTCAGCCGGGCCGGCCGACCGGTAGCCTATCAGGCTGCCAGATCAGCCTAACGGCTAGTTTTGTTTTGGGGCTATAAATACCCCATCTCTTCATAGTTTTAACCAAGATTTTGAGAGCTAAAATTTCCTGACTTCTTCAGTGTTTTAAACAAGTTTTCAAAAGAGTTTTAAGTGCCAAAAGATCAATCTTATTTGTTTTAAGTGTTTTTTTATTTCAAAGAAATTAGGGTTTTGGGAATTAGTTTTTGATCTAAACTTCTATATCTTTTTGGTGTTTTCCCAAGAGAATTTCTTTGATCAAACACTTGTTTTCCACACTTAAGCTATCCTCTATCCTAATCTATTAAGATCATTTGTTTTGTGGAAAAAGAGAAAGAGAGATTGTTTGTGGTTGAAAGAAACCACTTGTTGTACACCCTTGATTTTGTTGTATCCCTCTTTGGTAGAGGTTGATCGGGTGATTGGTTTGCTCCCTCTTTGGTTGAGGTTGAGGCATGTGTTTGCTCCCTCTAGTGAGAGGTGGAGTTTGTTTTGTAACCCTCTTCGGTAAAGGTGTTTTGGTGTTGTTGTTTGGCTACGGGCCTACCCCTCAGTTGTGAGGCGGTGTTTGAGAGAGGAGTTCGGTACTCCTAGTGTTGTAACAAATCCTCCTCGGTGGAGGTTCACTCGGTGGGAGATAGTGGATTGGAAATCCTACACGGTGGTGTAGGCGGGGATGTAGAGCTAGGGCTCGAACCTCGAAACATATCTTGTTTTTAGCGTTTGATCCATTGTCTCTCTAACCCTCTCTCTCTTTATATTGTGCAAAGCATCATTCTTAGCATCATATCATATTTGCTTGTGTGTGTGCCTTGCATATATTCATATTGTCTATTCATCTTATATGCTTGGTTGTTTGTGCGTGCCTCACTTATACTTAACACAAGAGCTTCACATAGCACCTCAACCCATTCCAGGGGAATCAAGAGGAATTAGTCCAGAGCCCTTCACGGGGAATTCGGCTACACTTGTGTGTTGTATTAAGTGTGTTGCAAAATTTGCATTAGCTTCCGCATTTAGCGCATTTAGTTTCTAGATTAGCACTTACACCTATTTATCCCCCTTTAGGTGTGCTTTCAATTGGCATCAGAGCACTTTCAGCTCACACTTGTATTCAACCAAGAGAGCCATAGTGGCACCTCAACTCTTAATCTAGAGGAATTTTGATGAGATAGTCTAGAGCCCTTCACTGAAAATTTGGCTACACTCTTGTGTTATTCTTTGTGTGTTTACATAATAGTTTTTAGTTTGCATAATTAGTTTAATTCCGTATTGTCTTGCATTAGATTAGCTTATCACCTATTCACCCCCTCTAGATGACTTGCAATTGGTATCAGAGCTTGGTGCTTCTAATTTGGGTCAAACAAATTTGAGTTAAAGATCCTCATTTAGCTAATCATAATTTTTGTTTACACACACTTATAGATTTCATAACACCTCCCATGTTTGATATTCTTAACCTCCAAACTTGGAAAGTTAAAATGTCGATATACATAAAAGCCTTAGGTATTCATTTTTTGCCACTATTAAAGATTCTTATTGTTTAAATGACAAACATCTTGAGGCTAACACAAAATCATCCATGCTTTAAAATCAACCCTAAATGATGAATATTTACCTAGGGTTGCTAACTTTGATTCGGCTTTTGTAGCATGAAACACCCTTATCTTCCTTGGTGAACAAAAATAATATTACATAGGGAGTGACTCAAATGTAGAATGTGATGCTTCCAACACATGCTATATGGTCCAAGGGAATGACCTCCCTGAGGTATATTCCGAATCCGAGCTAGAAGAAGATATTGACACGCCTTATGATGAGCTTGCATCTTTTTGTCAAAAAACATCTTAATCAATATGATTTATTAAAAATTGAAAATGATAAGTTGAAGAAGGAAAACACTTCTTTGTTAAAAGAAAATGATTCTTTTAAAAATAATTTAATGTGTTTCAAAAGAAAAAGGATTTTTGAAAAAGTAGAATGTTTCCTTGTTTCAAAATTAAATAATATATGTGAAGGAAGCAATTTATTGAAAAATAAAGTTATTTTGGTGGAAAAAGAAAAAGAGATTGTTTTTGAAAGAAAATAACTCTTTGAAAAGAAAATTGTTTTAAAAAAAGAAAACATTTCTAAGAAGAAAAAAATTGTTGATTCTCATGCTCATGTCTTTCTTTTAATTAATAATAATATTTGTATTGTGAAGAAGAAAATTGATTGTTTGGGCTCCACTTTGAGCCAATGTGCATTTAACCATAATAGGTTGGAATTCATTTTTTGCAAGAAATAAATTTCACATACTCATGCGCATACCTCATGGCATACACATGCACACCATGCTCACACCCCACATTTGTATGCTAGAGTGGTGGCCTCTTATATACATTGTGGTCACAAAGGTCATCTTGTAAAATTTTATTTTGATAGAATAAATCATATAAATTTTGTAGATAAAAATATTTGGGTTCATTTTGATGCTAACCCCCGTAGACCCAAAAAGAAATGGGTACCAAAATCTCCACCTCTTGTGTTTGATGTAAGTGTGGAGTCTCACAAAACGTGAGAGGGATGGTGCCTTGGTGGCAGATGCATGAGCTAAATGGATATACTAAATGATGTATCGCTATCAAGAAAGTTTTGTGGGGGGACCACCATGGTGTGGAGACTTAGAGAATAGTTCATATGATTTAGTAACTATCTCTAAACTCCTATATTAGTTTACATGCTTTTACATTGATGATTTTTGACATGTTGTGATTTTAATGCTCATTAGATTAAATGCAATGTTATTAGATAAATGATATGCATAGATAGTCTTTGATATACACCCATGTTCATATGGATTCATATTTGTGTTCTCACTATTGTTTAACTACTATGTATATACTAGTTCTAAAACACGTGCATTTAGCCGAATGATCATGTTTGTTTTGTACTTCATGTAGTGATTACTTGTTTAGATATAGTTTTTGTTAAAACTTGTTTTATACTTGTACAAGTAGTGAGCTACACTTGATTATTATGTGTTTGTACTTCATTGCTCATTTGTCCTCATTACATGTAGATGTATAACCTAATTTTGATGATTCTTTCATTTATACTTTTTTTCTATTCTTGTACATGTTTTGCTTCATATATATGTTTTTTGTCTAAAACTAATAGATATACATGTATATCCTTGAGTCACTTGCCTTCACGTAAAATTCAATTATGAACTCATTTGTATCTGGGATATGTATATATACTTTTAGTTTCGAAAAAATATACATATACCTTGAAGTTTGTTTAATTTTGATGAAAATTTTAGTTTTGATGATTTTCATGTCTATTTTCATGAATATGTCATTTATATAATTTTTGTGCACTCACATTTTTATGTTTACTCATGACTTTATATCATGAGCACGTTTTGAGTTTTATAGATTTTCAGTGATAACTCTTGTATGATATACATGTTTCATGGATATATATTTATTTTTATTCCTTACTTGAAGGATTTCGTACTAGTTTTCAAAATTATCTTAAAACTATTTTTGCTATTCTTCAATTGGCAGAGTTTTCAAAGATGTTAAAATATTTTCAAAATCATATTTTTGAAAACCCTACCAACCTAAGGGCGGTTGGATGGGTGACCATATCTTGTATGCCTTTAATGAATATCTTTCAAACATGTGCATGAATAGGATTGTAGTTATGAGTTATACATAATCTTCATGATCTATTCATTTTGTATACTAATATTTTGGTTTCATATATGTATGCACCAATTTTCAAGTGGTATTTTTATTTTCATACATACATATATGTGACTTAGATGGTGCTTATTTTACAATGACACATATTTTATTTAAGCACAAAAGGTTTATGCTAAGTTTGATTTAATTTTAAATATTAATTGGTATCTCTACAAGCTTATGCATTGATTTCAATTGGTATTTTTTTGGTATCGAAATGTATTTCATGTTTTACTTCAATTGGTATCAAAAACTTACAATTGGTATCAATTTCACATTCAATTCGTATCAAAATTTACAATTAGTATCATAATTTATTGACTACAAGAAATGTCAAACTTTGTTTTAAGTATTCAAAAAAATTTTCAAAATTTGTTTCTTATGTACTTTACATATTGAGGAGCTTAACATCTCCTCTATATATAGATTCATGTTGAGTGTACTTTATATATTGAGGAGCTTAACCTCTCTTCTTTATGTGATACACATGTGTAAGTGGAGCTTAATATCTCCGCTTATACATTGTATATTATGTTTTATGTGGGTTAGAGTCTAGTCATCCTTCTCCATGTAATGCATATATGCAGGGAGAGCTAACTTAACTTCTCTCCTCTTCATGAATGTATATCGTATATACATTTATATTGTTTGTTTAGCTTCACCCCTTTATTGATGAATTGACAAAAAGGGGTTGAAGAATTTAGAAAGTTTATATGTCTGCTTCATATTTGTTATTTATGCATATATATTTGTGTTTAGTTTATATACTTTCATTAAATATCTTTATTGTTTTTGCTATTCATGAGTTAAGGGGGAGCTTCTATGAAGCTTATCTTTAATCCATGCATATATAACTCTATGAGTTTTGTCATCATCAAAAAGGGGAAGATTCTTGGCCCAAAGGCCCATCACTCTAGTTTTGATGATGATTAACTCATGTAGTTATAGTACTAATGATCTTGTATTCATTTAGTTTCAGATATTCTCCCATGATCTTAGTCAGTGTTTAGCTTCAACGAAAGATTCGAAGTCAAGTTTTGAAGCTAGCATGTGTTGATTCAAGAGCTCGCGCATCAAGATCACATCAAGTACTCAAGAGGAGTCTAACTCATTGAATCAAGGTTCAGACCAAGTCAAGATGGAGAAGAAGATTTTTGAGAGAAGATTCTCAAGACTTGAGTCTAATTTTGTAAGTGTTAATATTTTTGTTTTTAGATAAAATGTAAAGGATAGATTAGTTATGGATTGCTCAAACACATATATATAATATTTTCATAAGAATAATTTGATTTTAGAAAATACCGTTTTGGTTTTGAATTTCAAAGAAGATATCTTAATGTTTTATGAATAGAGTTCATCAAAACAAGCTTACATGTTTTATATGTATTTGGGATTTCATCTATACACATTGTTGGTTCAAATGTTTAGAAAAACTTATTTGATGTTTCTAGTTCATGGTTTTTAAGTTTTGTATTTATAAACTTTGTTTAGAGCTTATTGTCAAAAACATAGATATTTCATCCTATATGTGCATTGGATCATATCTATATAGACTAAGCTTCAAAAGTGTTTAAAATATCTTGTTTTTGTATTTGAATAAGTTTTGGAAAAATCATTTTTCAAATTAAAGATTGATTTTGAAAAATATGGTTTTTGGTTTAAAGCTAAATTTCTATATCGCAAAAATAGTTCAACTTATCTGTAATATGTATTGATTTTTTGATCACACATATTTGAATTTCAAAGTATTGAAATGAACTTATTTTTGTGAATTTTATAGGATTTTATGGATGTTAAAGGACCAAGTTTTAATCCCTTTAATATCCAGACTTGGGCTTTAGGCGGTCGACCGATCGATCGACCGAACCAGAAATCGATCGACGAGCGGTCGATCGATGTGCACAGAAACATGCACAAGCCCTCTTGAGGGCTGGTCGACCAGGCGGTCGACCGATCAAGAGAGTTTACTCTCTGCATCTGGCCCCGGTCGACTGAGCGGTCGACTGGCAATGCTCTCTGGTTCTTCCCTCGGTCGACCGATAAGTCTTTGACCTGGATGCGATCAACTGAACGGTCGAACGGCAACCCCAACGGTCATAAATATGACTGTTGGCCGGTCGACTGACATGTCATTTGGCCTAGGGTTGCCCCAACGGCTAGTTTTTGTAGCTCTATAAAAGGGGGACTGTTTTGGCTAGTTTTCAACAAGATTTTGGAGAAGTTTTAGAGCCAGTTTTTTCCATCTGTCTTAGGGTTTTCTCCACATGTTTTTAGGCTAAAACTTCCATATCCAAAGGAGAGTTTTTAAGAGTGTTTTCAAAAGAGCTTTCTTGAGTTTTCTACCACTCAATATCCTTATTTTCTCACACAAACTTGAGCTTTCTATTGCTATATTTATCCTCTAAGGATCATTTGTTGTGAGAGTGTTTTTGGTGATCAAAGTGTAGAGATCACCCAGTTTTCATCTTTGTATTTGAGGAAGTGAACTTGTGTGTTCGCGTTGTGATGAGTTCTTATAGGAACTCAGTGTAGAGGTGTGGCCTCAGCAAGCAAGTGTGCTTGCGTGTGTTGTTCTTGCTGGAACAAGTGAGAGACTTGTGAGTCCAAGAGTTCTAGTGTGATCTCGTTATAGGTATTGCGGACCGGGTGATCTTCCGGGATCGTTATAGTGGAAATCCTTTCATAGTGCTGAAGGCGGGGGCGTAAAGCAAGTGTGTTCGAATCTCGAAATAATTCTCCCGTGTTTGCAATTGCTCATCTCTCTTACTTGTGTTTTTATATCTTACATATGCTTATTGTTCATCTCTTATATGCTTGATATATCTTGTGCTTAATTGTTATATGCTTGGGATTGTTTGCTCACACTTGTATTCAACCAAGAGAGCCATAGTGGCACCTCAACTCTTAATCTAGAGGAATCTTGAGGAGATAGTGCAGAGCCCTTTACTGTGGATTCGGCTACACTCTTGTATTATACTTTGTGTGTTTGTGTAGTAATTTTTAGTTTGCATAATTAGTTTTAATTCCGCATTGTCTTGCATTAGATTAGCGTGTCACCTATTCATCCTCCTCTAGGTGGCTTACAATAATCCATAACTACATCAATGAAAGGATAATCATGATTCTTGAGATTTTCTAATCATTTCAGGTGCATTTAATAAAAACATGTATAATGTGATAAGTTGATTAATTAGAATATTGAGATTTCTTGGCTAGTCTTGAAATTCATATCTCTATAATGATATTGATCGTATTTAATTAGTAATTGGTAGATAATTATCTAGATGATCATGTGTAAAGAGTTAGATGTTGGCCTAAGGGTACACTCTCCTGTTTTGTTTTAATGATTACAACCACATGAAGTTATTTGGTACTAATAAAGTTTATGTGTTTATAAGCTTACAGGATTTAAATATTGAAAGATGTCTTATTCTTCCTCATAAGAAAAGTTTGAAAGTGATCAAGTTGATTCGAGGGAGGATTCAAGCTCGGATGACCAAAGCATGATATTTGGAGAAGCCCTCTTGATGAAGACTTAAAGATTATGTAACCTTATGTAAGATCTTAGAATATTTAAGGTTTGGTATTGAATTGATGCTTAAGAAGATCTATACATACACAAGTTTTCAAAATCAAGTTTTGGTTTTTAGCGTTTAAACATGTTTTCAAATATACTTATTGATACATGTCAATATTTTCCCATAATTTAAAACCAGTTATATACATGTTTCTAATAACCCATATGTTGTCAAAAATATTTTTTATACATATAGAAATTATTTGAAAATCAGTCCATTTAAAAAAATACCATTTATTATGACTTTTGGGCTTGGCCTCATGTGCTTAGTATTTATACACTGGCTCGATCGACCGATTATACACACTGATATATGAGCATCTGTGCACTTCGGTCGGTCGACCGTTCCATTGGCCAGTAATTTTTTTTAGCCCTCCAGTCAACTGAATTGTCGACTGTTGATTTGTCAGTACTACTGTATTTTTCGACCGATCGCCTGGTCAATCGATGGCCTGTAACAGCTAGTTCAGACCAGCTGTCAGTCGATCAGCCTATCGACATGTGTTATGTCTCTGCTACAGTAACGATTATTTTTCAAATTTGTCTGATTTTTTGACTTTTGTCAATGGCTGTTTTTGTCATTTTTGGGTCTAATCACTAGGATTAAGGCTTGTATTAACCCCTAATGATATTTACCTATTTCCTAATAGTGGGTCATTATAGAGGGAGAGTCAACAAGTTTTACACAAGTTTTACATAAATTTTTGAGATTAACCTTTTAAGAAAAATCAAGTTTTTATTTTTCAAGTTTTCAATCTTCAAGTGCTTTAATTTCTCAATCATTTCCTAAAGTTTTTAGTTCTTAAATTCTATTTTCTCAACAGATTTTTTTTCTCTCAAAAAACTTCTTGAGCTTCATTTCTCCACTGAAAACTCTAAAAGTTGTAAAGAGAGTTTGTGACCTTTGTGGTTGTTAAGAACTTGTAAATCCCAATTGTCTTAGTGCTACCCCTTATGTAGAGGATTGAAAATAAAGGTTTGTACTTAGAGTCTTGAGTAGATCTTGTACTTGTGGTTCCTTTGTGGTGATCCTTAGTGGGTACTGAAATCTTTCACACGGTGAAGGCGGGGACGTACAGCTAGTTGCTCGAACCTTGAAACAATTAACTTGTGATTGTGATTGCCTTGTCTCTTATTTTTGGTTTTAGTTTCAGTATTTTACTTATGCTTATACTTGCTATTTTCAATCTTACTATCATATTGCATTTGTATTATTATATTGCTATTGATTGTTGCACTATCAATTTTTTCTCTCTTAAGTAGGGAAGCTATTGTGCGCCTCAACTCTTATCTAGAGGAATTAATGATTGTTCATCAAAAGTGCATATTTTTAGTCACATTTTCATGCTTATTTTTTATAAAGTACTTCTATTGAAAAGTTAATTGTTTAGTAATGTGCAGACCTTGATAATTTAAAAAAGAAAAGAAAAGAGTTCAAAAGAAGCCCTCAAGTTAAAGAGAAGCCCATCAAGCCCAAGTTAAACCAGAAATTATCCTATCCTAAGTAAAAAATAATGGAGAGAACTCAAGTTTAAAACTCGGAATTATAGATAACAATTTCCTAAGTTATCTAGGAAAGAAGGTTATTTTAAATTTCAGAATTCAAACGAGAATTCTAAGAATAGATCTTTAGATGAATGAATGAGAAGAAATCATGCGCCAAAGCGTGTGCTCTAACCCTCCAAAAATGCCGCCTTTCCTGAAATAGCCTTGAAAACACCGCGTTTCTGTGGCCTTTTGCGTTGCGGTTTGGGGGGAGTATTCTATAAATACCCCTAAAGAGTAATAGAGGAGAGGCATCTCAGAAGCTCAAGCTTAGGATTTTCTTTAGTTCTATTTTCTTTCCAAAATTTGTTGTAATTTTCAAGTTTTTTTACTTTGAAGAAGATTTGTAAGAAGGAGAAGTCATTGTAATTCGAGGTGACAGATCAATACAAGGTGCTTTTATTCTTTTCATATCTCCTTTGTTATTTACTTGCTTTTTGTTCTTTATTTCATGCAATCTTCTTATTCAGAGATCATGCTTTGTTTCTCTTCCACCACGAGTAACTAAATCCACTTTTCATGGCTTGCTAAAATCACCACCATGGACCTATAGTATTGAATAGAGAACACAATTAAATTTCATGCATACTTAAACCCTAGGTTTATCATGAAGGCACATGATAATGATAATTAGGTCAACTACTTGTTAGTACTCTTTAACTAATTTTCTTAATCTATGCTTGATTATTTCTTGATATTTTAATGTTAAATTTTAATAAGTGCTATTTCAATTAGAACTTTGTTATTTGTCTTATGTGTTTTACTTGAATCCTAGGGTAGTTTATCATGTTTAGGGTTTAGCATGAAGGTATTGGTATTATTTATTTATGGTGGTAGATTATTAGCAGGTTGTGGTCTTCTTCTACATTGATATCAAAATCAAACTTTTTTCAACCAATTTTTTCTTTAAATTATCCAAACAAAAGAAGAAGTGTAAGGAAACAACAATACCGAAATGCTTCCATCGCATCTCTTCCTGAGAATTGACCCATATAGCCCTCGCTACAAGGTTAAATTGCGAAGATTTAGAGTCAAAACTGATCACATACACTTTTCATATTCTCTGTATTCATTTTGGCAACAAAATTTTGGCGTTGCCGGGGAGAGAACGATATACATTATTTTCTAACTTAATTCTTCTCTGTTTGAGTGTATCGAGATAGCTACAGGAAGTTGGCATCTGAAAAGGATTAGAAGTATTGTATAGCCACTGCCTAGAAGGCAGAACACCAAAAGCTTCAGGAAAGCCGCGCAAACACGGCCAAAGCCACGAAATGGCGGCAATCCCAATAAGTTAGAGTTTCTGTTTTTCTTCTGTAGTTATTGGACCTGAGTTCTGTATCTGTTGCAGTTGTTAAATTTTATTGTAACATATTTGAACACTGTTTCTAAAAAAAATATAACTCGTGATTGAAATTTAAAAAACCAGATAGACTTCCACCTAGGCATTCATCCATTTTTATTTAAATTTTCAATTATTGTCAAAGAGTGCTAGAGATCGAGGTAAGCCTGCATAGCATCTAGATTAGGAAATACTTGTGCTGATTTAATTGCTTTGAGTGATACAATTCTATTGTTTTGCGTACTTGCACAAAATTGACTTAAGGGCAAAACCCCTAACAAGATAAGGTAGGGAAGTCATTACCCTCTCTTAGCCCAAAACCATCTCCTCAATCACAACCTAAGCCTAAATTTAAAATTTGAATAGAAGTTGGCTTTAAGGACTTCTCAGACTCACTAGGAGATTGACCTAAGGAGGAAGTTGTTCGAATTTGACTCTTGTCAAATCGGTGACTAGATAGGGGATTGAGAGGAGAACCTCGAATGTTGGTGGTTTGGCATAATTAAGCCTGTCTTTGATGGATATCTCCCACGATTTTGCCACCTACCTGGCCGATTAACTCGTGGTCCAATTGGCAATATACCTCTCACGAAAATCTAAAGTTAGGAGTCGTCTAAGTCTACCTTAGAATAGGCTTAGTTGATTTTTATTCATTTGATTGGTGATATGTTTTATTAATTTGCATACAAGTGTGGTCGAGAGACCCGATTACATCTAGGTCAAGAAGAAACGGTTCATATATATATATATATATATATATATATATATATATATATATATATATATAAAATCCGGCTAAGGCATACCAAATTCATATGGTTATAAGTCATTCTATAGGCCAACCCCACCTTTCCATCCACCAACCTCTTTTCCGAACTTTAATACTCAACCCGCCCACTCATCATTTACATCTTATCCACCCATTTGGTGCAATTACTGTCATGATCCATCCCATCCCTCAAAACAGAGCCCTTCGATAGGGTATCCATTAAGACTAAGTCAAAATCGATTCCATACATTTCAAGGACCTATGAGCGAACCTTATCCTTCAAATTTTAATTGGTCCTGCACTGAACCAACACCTTCTTCTTGGGGACTTGATTATGAGCAAGAGAAAATGTTCAAATGATTAAACAAGTAGAAGATGATCTAGAATTCTATCAGAGTACCCTGCAAAATCTCTTAAAGAATAGAAACTCTTCTAAATCAACCCATTTCAACCCAAACTCTTGATCAAGATCAAGAGACCTATCAACTTTCACAAGTTGAGGTGGAGGACACACAAACTTCACACCAAATACTAAGTAAAAATGTTTCACACTGGGCCCACCTAGAGATGATGGCAAATGAATTAGTGGTTGAGCAAGAGAAGGATTCATTTTCTACTCA